>JABUQX010003062.1:5000-7500 GCA_015478945.1 Trachelipus rathkii
ACACCAGCACACACACATTTCACACCACACCACTCATTTTCACCGTTTCCTTTCATCTTTGTTTCAGTCACGGCTAGCAAATCAATTTACCGTTTCTAAATTCATCCATCACCTCTCTCCTCTTTTTCAACATTTATTCCTCTGACATTCCATGTACCCATACGATTCATACAATTTCGCCGAAAATTAGAAGGCCGTTTACGGCGATCACGACCATCACGGGCATGACATCAGCATTTCTAGTCAAGAGATTTGGTGGTAGTGGGCAAGCCAACCAACTAAACCAACCGTCTCTTAGTCGCCTTCTACGGCACCAGGGAACATACCGATGTGCGCTAATTCCTTTCTCCCCCCACACATAGGGATATGAGTAGTAGGGATGTCTGTAAGGTGTTATCTAGAAGAGGGGTGTGTACTTTAAGTATGTGTATATGATATGTGGATAAATGATGGTCAGTAATATGTTGCCTGGAGGATGAGTGTGTAAAGAATATGAACGCAAAAGAGAAAGGTGAACCATTAGGTACTTTAATTCATTCATACAACTAATTTATATTACATTCTACTTCGGCCGCTCTCTCTCTCTCTCTCTCTCTCTCCTCTCTCTATATATATATATATATATATATATATTAGACATATAATATATATTATTCTCTATCTTTATATATATATATATATATATATATATATATATATATATTATATATATATATATATATAACAAGAAATGAGATTCATATTGTAGTAAGTGAAAACAAAAATATTTTTAAGTTCTTTTCTCTTTTGTGAAAGTTCCTTTCTTTTTCTGAGGTTCTTTTCCCCCCTAAACTCAAAGTTAAAAATATTTTCCTCCTCAAATATTTCCGATTCGTCAACTTGACCTTTAGACCAAACTTTTGGAGCACAAAAAAAAGTTTTCGTAATGAAGACCCAAAAACACAAATTTTTTTTTCTTCTTAAGATTTTGAAAACACTATTTTCATTAAAGATTTACATATATATATATATATATATATATATAATAATATATATATATAAATATGATATAAGAATATATATAAGCTAAATATATTTTATATATTATTAATTTATATATATATATATATATATATATATATATATATATATATATAAAAAATATATATATATATATATATATATATATATATATATATATATATATATATATATATATATATATATATATATATATATATATATATATATATATATATATATATATATATATGGAATCCCCTGGGGGCCTGCGAATGGGTCCTGTATGTGATTGATGCGTTTCCTCCAATGTGGGACGTTATCGCGGTGAAGGGTTTGTGTGTGGATGGTGTTACTCAATAACGTGTATGGCCACCTCTGGCATAGATGACGGCTTGTCACCGTCGTGGCATGCTCTCAATGAGGCGCCGAATGTCCTCCACGGAAATCTGATACCATATGCGGCCCCCGCCGGTGCCCCAGCGGCTGGAGGATTCCTGGCGGTGGTTGCAGCTGTCGCAACCGCAGTTTCAACATGTCCCACAATGTTCAATTGGGTTTAGGTCGGAACTGTATGCTGGCCAATCCAATGTCCTGATTTACACCGTCGTTAGGTATTCGGTGACACATCTGGCCTTGTGTGATCTTGCGTTGTCATGCACTAGGACGAATCAGCCACCGATGCAGGGGGTATATGACACGACATACGGGTCAAGGATATCTGCGATGTACCGTGCGGAGGTTAGGGAACCGCCATCTAGGACGTGCAACTCTGTACGACCCGTTAAAGAAATGCCTCCCCAGACCATGAGAGATCCACCTCCAAAATGTCAATACCTCTCGCATATTACATTGCACGTACCTTTCATTAGGTCGTCGATAGACTCTGAATCGCCGATCGGAGGTGTAGAGACCGACTCTGGACTCATCCGTAAACAGCACATTCGTCCAATCGCCGACGGTCCAATGTAGGTGTTCCCGGGCAAATGCTAGTCGCGCCCGTCGATGCTCTCTGGTGTGTCGTGGTCCTATGGCCGGCCTTCGTGGCCGCAAATTATGTTCCGCAAGACGTCGGCATATTGTATTATCACTCACACGGCTCCCATGTACCTCCTGCAGCTGTATTAGAAGGTGCCTTGCTGTTGTATGGCTGTCTCTTACGGCCCGCATACGCAGAAAACGGTCTTCAACGCCAGTCTTGGCTCGTGGCCTTCCCTGGCCCCGCCACCTTGCGTGCTCCTGGGTGTTGTGGTACCGCTACACGACCCGTGCAATAGTTTGTATGGGCACCTCATGTGGAGCGTTACCAAGTTTACGGTCACCGTACCTCTCGGCATGGAGGGTGGTAATCTTTACGGCCTCATCAAGTGTTAGTCGACGCGCAATCCTTTCCATGGTTATAGCGGTTAAATTCGCACCTGAATGTACCACGTACTCAACATTCCCCCGCCACAACCTTCCCCCAATCGCTAAAGCTGGAGTTACGTGCTTTGTCATTTAC
>JABUQX010003063.1:2500-5000 GCA_015478945.1 Trachelipus rathkii
TGTTTCTTATGAATTCATAGTGGCAAACGGAGATAAGAATTAGATGTTCCAAATCTCTTCTGTTATGGATTTCAAACTTTAAGAAACAACAAAGTTTAAGAATGATGGATGATAATCAAAACATTCGTAATTTTTTGGCACAGGCTAATGGCTAAATGAGGCACACTTCTTGTAGGAATAGGAGGGTTGAATTGAAAAGATAGATAAAATAGTATTTCCAAGGAGGGTGGGAAACTTCAGAGCACAATTGTGAGAATCACCGGAAGGGATGCTGTCATGATCATTACAACCTTCTTATGCTAAGCTCGGAAGAGAGTAGATAATATACATCTTAAGAAGATTTTAGCCAAATATTAGACATAAAATGAGTTGTAAGAAGTGACATTTGGCCATCAAATGTAGAACTCAAATCTACCAAAATTGGACTCGATTAGGGTGGGAAAGGAAAAAAACAAGCCCGTTTTTTTTTTCCGAAAAAAAAACGGTTTTTTTTCAATGAAAAAAAACAACGCTGAAAAAACAATAAAAATTTTGTTTTTTGTTTTTTTTCAATTAAGTTGTGGGGAATTTACATGTTTGAACAATTATATAATAAATTTTAGCAAATATGCTCTAATTTGGACATTTTTTTGTTCCAATTTCCAACAAGGTGGAAGCCCTTGAGTTTGTGTTCAAAATTTTTATGGGTTTTCCCCATATTTTTATTTTATATTCTGAATTTTGATATTCATAATATTTTGTTTGAGGCTTCATTAATGTTTTCTTACTCTGTTTCAGTTTTCAGTAACATTTTATCATAATTATTTAATCAGAATTTAAAAATGCCACGTGCAAAAAGTCGTGTGATTGTACTTTTTAAGAAAATAAAAGGTAGCAAAGGCCCTTGCATGAAATATAACTTTTGTGTGTAGACGTTGCCAAAACTAGTATTTATTGCTATAATCTAGAACTAGGAAATCCTGAAAATTTGTCAACTGGGAGAGATGATAATGCTAAGGCAGCTAAGCTTAAGAGTCCTGTAACTGCCCCTGCTCCTTCACCACTGTCCTTCTCACACGATACTTCATACGACTGAGATATCAGACTTTTCAGTCATATCAAAATTAAATGTGGCCGATCACGCTGATGAGCCCAGTGATAATGCGCTTGACAGTAGTCACAGCACAGTAAGTCGTACTCAGTAGTGACGGGGTCTGGGGACGTGGGGACTAATGAATTGTGATCAAAAGTGATATTCAAAGCCAAATATTATTAGTCATTCACTCATCCTCCTCCATACAATCTTGGTATAATTTAATTTCAATATTTTTTATTATTTCATTTGCAAGTCAACTTTTGAGTTTGTCATTCAGACTCATTCTATATTGTATTCATCTAAAATTAATATTAAAAGTAAATTATAATATGATTAATGATAAAAATGTAAATACATAGTTAAATTAGTAAGTAGAAGCCTACAAACAGCAGTCTGCAGGCTACATACTACCTGTAAATTGTAACGAAAACAATTGATAAATATAAGAGAAAGGTAGTTCTGCTATTTTATAAATCATAATGGAATATTTGTTTAATTTTAAGTATCCTTATATTTGAAAAAATGAAAATAATTCAAGGAAATACATATTAGGCCTCTTTATGAAGATAAAACTGCGGTTATGCCATCAACGAAAACACTATGAACAGAAACAAACAACGTGTTTTTTTGATGCAAAAAAAAAAAAATGATTTGAAAAAACGGTTTTTTCCACCCTAGACTCGATACCTTCTTAGTGTTAATCTCAGAGAGAGCAGAAATAACATTTATAAAGAAAATCAATTTTAGGCATAAGAGTTGGAGTGTTGTAGAAAGAGGAATAGCATTCAGAATCGTCTGAAGATGGAATACAGGCAAATGTTAGAGTGCAATGTACATTGCAACAGAAAGAATGACACATTTCCCCCCATTTGTAGATACTAACAAGAGGGAATAGAGGAGAAATAAAAGTTCATTGCATTCTTTTGCAAATGCCAGAAAAGAACGTGAGGAAAGGAACAAAAAGATAAATTGCATTTTTATGAGAAAAGAGTTTTTTAGTGTCATGGATGGGATAAATATAAGTTGTATGAGATTTTGGAGTTTGAAGGCAATGGGTAATCATGAACGCAGCATCCCTTTAGGGATAACACGAAGAACAGGCAGCATTAAACCATGGTGTTAGGTTATATGAAGGAAAGAATATAGAATGTATGCCAACCATGGATAGGAGAATCACCTTAATGTGCATTTTGTAAATTTCAAGGGACCTCTCCCTTAGAAGTAGTAGTCAATCTCCAAAATGGAAGTTCCAAAGAAGTTCAACTGCAAGTTCAGCTAGTTTGTACCACCAAAGTACCAAAACGATTACTAACAGAAGGTGGGGTCTTTCCTGCGGAAGTTTTGAAAGAGATAGAACGATTGTGGCAGATACTGGGGGTGATCAGAGGAGGAAGGAGTTTACAGAATTAGGAGAAAGGATGGAAG
>JABUQX010003063.1:7500-10000 GCA_015478945.1 Trachelipus rathkii
TTTACAATATAACAAATTAATAGGAAGCATTGGTATTGCTGAAATTCCAGTATTGGTATTGGCAGTAGCATCAATGAGAGTATTGATATTGGTATTGGTCAACGATTCAGTTCTGGCACATCACTAATATATATATATATATATTTATTGTTTTATGTAAAATATATAGATATATATATATATATTTAATATATATATATAATTATATAATATAATATTATATATATATAGTATATACCGGTATTAATATTAATAGCGGAGTAGGCAGGATGTGTTATTCAATTTGTATATGATGGGGTTATGAAAAGAAATTAGAGGTGGGTGGCAAGGGAAGGGTGTTACGAAATGATTGGAGAATGGGGAAGAGAGTGGGAGGGTGCCCTACCTATTAATACGATAGATTTGGTTTGGTGTGACGAATCTGAAGAGAGTTTGAGAGGATTGGGTAAGAGATTTGGCAGGGTGTGTAAAAAAGGAGGGGTGAAAGTAACTGAAGATAAAGAAGTAAAGTTATGTTTTGTTGAGTGAGGACAGTCCTCGTGTGAAGTTATGTTAGATGTGAGCAGCTGGAAAACAAGTCTGAGTTTAAATATTAAGGATATATGTTTGGATGAAAAGGGACGGATGATGCAGAGTGTAAGTAATGAAAGTTGTGAATGGCAGGAAAGGTGGCTGGTGAATTAAATCGTTGGATGTAAAAGAACTGTCTTGAGTGCGCTAGGGTTTACATAAAGGCATGTTGTTACCTGTGGTTAATGTATAGTATTGAGCCTATGGTCTGGAATAAGAGGTATAAATCTAAAGTTCAAAGTTTTCAAAGGGACTATCTTAGGTTCGTGTTAGGTGTTGGAAGAATTGAAAATGAGGATGAACGTATTAGAGAGTTGTGTGGGTGTGAGAAGAAAGGTAAATGAGAGAATAAAAGAAAAAGTACGTTGAGATGGTTTTGGTCATGTGGTCATATATTATATATATATAATATAATATATTATATATATATATATATATATTATATATATATATTAATTATAAAATAATTATTAAAAAAATATTGTTATAAAAATAAATTAATAAAAAAATAAAAATTTTTAAATAAAATTTATAAATAATTTTATAAAATAATTTATATATAAATTATATATATAATATATAAATATATATATATATATTATAATATATATATATATATAATATATATATATATATTATTATATATATATATAATATATATATAGTATATATATATATAATCCTCCAGTCTCTTACATTTTTTGTTTCAATAACCACCCCCTTTTTTCTTCCTTACAGCTTTTTAAATTCAACATTATTAGTTTAATCTCTTAGAGCAAGATTTTTTGGGGGGGCAAAGGGAAGGGACTGTAATTCAGCTTCGAGAATTGAGTTTGGTGCATTTCATTTTGTTTTGTCCTTTCACTTTTCCAGTGATAGTGAAAAGAAGAAGAAAAATTACATTAGTGCTATAATATATTATTTGAATTTTATCTAATACTCTAGTAAATGTGTATAATCAATTTAGGTGCAGTGCTTATATGTCAGAATTAAGAGCAGAATTATTCAAGTCTATAAGATTGATTTTTTTTTTTTGTAAAGGTGGAATTTATTGAGGGAAAATTATCCTCAATTGAAATTGTTATAAGAAAGAATTAAATTGAAAAAAATAAGTTTTTCTCCTTTATAGAACTGATGCCGAAATTTCAACTGAACGAGCAGTAGACGTTAGCTCTCTCAGAGACCCTCAACATGATGATGATCGGATAAAAGACCCTAAATTTCTTGTTGTTCTTGGATTTTGACCCATGCTAAGGCATGTGTCAATAGCTAATGCAGGTTAGCGCTTTGTTTTTTCTCTCTTTACAATGAGTAAAGAAAAGAGAAAGATGTAGGTGTAGAAAATATATATTTTAATCATTTACAAGTGTTTAATAAAGAATTTAAAAATACAATAAAAGGCCAAAAAAGTTTTTTGTGTCGTAAGCAGATCTGAATACATGTTTGCAAATGTTTGAGATGTTGTACAATTCCTTTGAGGAATTACTGTAATATTAAAAATTTAAATATGTTGTTAATTGTAATGTGTACTTAATTGGCAGGATTAATAAGGAAGATCTGTGGAAGGTATTGATGAAATATGGTGTTGGTGGTAGGCTTCTGAATGGAATTAAAAGTATGTATGCTGATTGTGAAGCGTATGTAGGAATAAATGGTGTGGAGAGTGAATGGTTTAATATTAATAGTGGAGTGGGGTAGGGATGTGTTATGTCTCCATTACTATTTAATTAATATATGAATGGGGTGATGAAAGAATTAAAGGTAGGGGTGGGAGGGAAGGGGGTTAGACTGATGGAGATTGGAAGAGAATGGATGGTGCCTTGCTTATTGTACCCAGATGATTTTGTTGTGTGACGAGTCTGAAGAAAGTTAGAGAGGAGTGGTAGAGGGGTTTGGCAGGCTGTACAAAAGGAGGGGTTTGAGAGTAAAT
>JABUQX010003063.1:15000-19836 GCA_015478945.1 Trachelipus rathkii
GTGTGAATGGCAGGAACGTTGCTGGTGCAATTAAATCGTTGGTGAATGTAAAGGGACTAAGTCTTGAGTGCGCTAGAGTCTTACATGAGGGTATGTTGTTACCTGTGTTATTGTATGGTAGTGAGACTATGGTCTGGAATAAGAAATATAGATCTAAAGTTCAATGTGTTCAGATGGACAATCTTAGGGGCATGCTAGGTGTGAGAAGAATTAATAAAATGAGGAATGAAACGTTATTTTGATAGTTGCTGTGGGGGAAAGAAAAGGGAAATGGAGAGAATAATGAACAGATGTTGAATATGGTTTTGGTCACGGAAAGATGAATGATAGTACGCGTTGGGTTAAAGCGGATGATAGTGGAGAGTGTGTTTGGGAAAACCGACCGGCTGGAGACCGAATAGAAAGTGGATTGAGTCGCAGTATACGAATGTCTGAAGGAGAGAAACGTGAGTTTGGCAGAGGCGAGAATAAAGGTGCATAATAGGAGAGAATGCGGGGTTTTGTATGGGGCATGGTTGTGGCCCCCTGGGCCAAGATGAACCCTTACATGACGATTTACCATAGTGAGGGTCCGTCGCGGTCCCATGAAGCTCTAGGGTGGATTTTCTGTCTGTGACGAGTTCTCACTAATTAATGGTACAGAGGGGGCGGTAAGGCTGGGCTTTCTTTTCGACATTTGTCATACTCTCCTACTGCTTTTCTTTTCGATGCTTGTAGCGCTCCTTACTCCTAATCTTGGCGGAAAAGGGTAGATAAAGAAAGTTTTATATAATATTTTTCACACATATTTAAATCGTATATTTTAATATATATATATATATATATTTTATAATATATAGATATATATTATATATATATATATATATATATATATATATATATATATATATATATATATATATATATATATATATGTACCGGGAAATTCCGGTGGACCGGAATTCCGGTCCGGCCGGAATTTGACATTTTTTTCCGGTTCCGGTTCCGGCCGGAATTTTTCAAAATTCCGGCCGGAACCGGAATTACTAATTTACTTCTGAGAAAAAATTTGCTGGAAGAGATTTATTTTATATAACCCAAAGCCCATCTTTTAACAAAATATAATAGTAGCCTTGTATAGTATTCATACAGTGCATCACATACCTACAGTATTATTTAAATAAAGTTTACTCAAAATATAGGATAATAAAATTATAAGCCACTGATATTTCTTTTTTTCCTTTTTACACTAACTGACTTGCTGTCACTTTCACTTTCTTCAAACTTATAAAAACTAATTTCTTTTCTTAATGCTCCTGATGATTTTGAGGTACTTGGCAAATCTAAGTTTATTGCAGATAATGCTCGTTTCTGAAAATGACTCATCGCCTGAACCTTCTTCTGTACTGCTACTACTATTATCACTTTCTACCTTCAATTATTTGCATATTTCTTCAAGCATCCATTTTCTAATCAATTCTCGTATTTCAGTAGAAAATAAAGTCAGTTAGTATCTTGGGTTTACTAGTCTACTACAGTATTTAAAACAATTATCTTGTTTTGATATATATATATCTATTGATCCTTTCTCTTCCTTTTTATTCATAAATCTAACCTCTAATGCCTTCTTTCACTCTTCTTTTATTCTCTGCTGTCATCTCAGAGTTTGAGATATGCTGGGAGAGCTCAAAATATGTGGAATTAATTGATGATTAAAATGAGTTTGACCTTATAGTACTTCCGAAACCATGAGAAATGGTTGCTAAACTTTAGAATTTTTTCAAGATTTTGCCATTTATTAACAGTCAAAGCTTCAATGATTGATTGTTCTAAATATAAACTTGCAGAGGTTTTTCAAACATTAAATTCTTTCTAGAATCAAATATGTGCTATTCCACCTTGTATTAAATCATGAATTGGCATAAGTGGGCTTGCAAGATGTGGATCCAAGTGTCTCTACGTATTCTTTTAAGTTCATTACATCTTAAAAACTGGATTGATTGAAATGTGTACAAATATTCCTTCATTTCTTTATTAAATCACACTGTTCTTTGAGAAATAAGGCATCTTAATAAATTGAAGTTTATGAATAAAAACAAGTGAAAAACTTGTGTATTCCTGCTAATCATTCCAAGTTTCATGTTATATGATCCATCTCGAAGGATCAAATGGATTATGTTAGGAGGAATTTCCCAATTATTCATCTTAATTTCAAAACTCATAGTGATTTTAATTCCAGAATGAGAACCTGGGAAATACTTGCAATGGAGTACACAGTCCAATTTTTCCAACTCGCTGGTAAGCCAGAGTGCAGTTAAAGAAATAAATGAGTCGTTTGAATTATTTAGCTCTCTATATATCTGTAGTAAATGATATCTGATCAGCCTTAGATAACTTCTCGAATACTGCTGATCTCTCTCAATTTCCTGTATGAAGTTGGTAACCATTTCTCAACAAATATTTTCATACTAGGAATAAATATTTGTTGAAGTGGGGCATAAGTTCTATGGAATCCTTCTCTTCTGTGATTGTGAATGGCTGATTACTCATTGCGATAAAATTCATTGTTTCTGTGATTTGGGGTCTTTGATATGCCAAATCTTTTTTGGGGAGAAACTCTCCTCAAAACTCACTTATTTCACGGCTTTTAAGGTTTCCCCTGTTCTAGAAAATACAAGACTCTCCCTTTTACTATTAAAATTTTTGGACTTAGAGATATTATCTTCAATGATGATTTTCCATATGTTCATGAAGTGGCGTTGTACTAAATATAAGATTTTATGTTGAAAGTTATATAAAAAATTTTTTTTTTTACATTTCTTTATAGTTAAAGAAAAGGTTCATAAGAAATTCCGGTTTCGGCCGGAATTTTCGGCCGGAATTTTTTTTGTGATTCCGGCTAATTCCGGTTTCGGCCGGAACTAAAAATTTCAGTTTCGGTGCACACATAATATATATATAATATATATATATATATATATATAATATATTATATATATATATATATATATATATATAGATATATATAGATATTATATATATTAGTATATATATATATATATATATATATATATATATATTAAAACATCCGCATCCGCGGAATATTAAAATCAAACATCCGCATCCGCCGGATGCGAAAAAAAT
Organism: Trachelipus rathkii; assembly: GCA_015478945.1. NCBI lineage: Eukaryota > Metazoa > Arthropoda > Malacostraca > Isopoda > Trachelipodidae > Trachelipus > Trachelipus rathkii. Next base: position 18,124 of record JABUQX010003063.1, read on the forward strand.
ACATCTGCGCATTCACCTAATATAATTATATAATATATATATATATATACTATATATAATATATATATATATAATATATATATATATAATATATATATGTAATATATTATATATATATATATATATATCATATATATATATATATATATATATATATATATATATATTATATTATTATATATATATATTATAATATATATATATATATAAGTATATACATATATATATATATATATATACTGTATATATGAAATATCGTTATCATCATCATCCTTTATTCCCAAAGACTGAGGTAAGGTGCGTTACATGCACCGGAAACAGAAAAGTAATAGAAGAATATGACACAAGTCGAAAAGATAGCCCAGCCATACCTAATAGTGAGAACACGTCGCAGTCAGAAAATCCACCCTAGAGCTTCAGGGACGCGACGGACCCTTACGATGCAATCGTCCAGTGTAGGGTCCATCCCTTGGCCCAGGTGGGCCACAACCATACCCCCTCACAAACCCCCGCCATTCACTCCTATTATGCACCCTTCGCTCACCTCCATTCTCCATCATTCTAACACCATTTCCTGACACCCCCACCTCTAACTCTTTCATAACCCCATCCATATACAAATTGAATAACCATGGAGACATAACACATCCTTGCCTCACTCCATTATTAATATTAAACCAATCACTTTCGACACCATTTATTCTTACACACGCTTCACTATCGTTATACATACTTTTGATTCCATTCAGAAGCCTACCACCAACACCATATATCACTAACACCTGCCATAGAGCTTCCCTATTAATCCTATCATACGCCTGTTGCAAATCAAATAAAACCTAAATACAATTTATTCTTCTTCTTCCTAATTTTCTCAGTCATTTGTTTCAATGTAAAGATTTGATCCACACATCATCTATCACTCCTAAACGCACCTTATTCTTTACCAATTAGTCCTTCTGTCACTCGACGCACTCTTTCAACAAAAATACCAGCATATATCTTCCCTACAACACTCAATAAACTAATTCCCCTATAATTCCTACAGTTTCCCTTATCTCCCTTACCCTTATATAAGGGTAATATTTCTGCTCTCCAATCCCTCGGAACTATATCCTCCATAAACGCTTTATTACACAACTTCCAAATCCAATCAATCATCATCTCGCCTCCGTTCTTAATCATTTCACCAGTAATTTCATCTATACCTGCAGATTTACCATTCTTCAACTTTCTCATCCTACCCATTACCTCCCCCCTACTAATTACCTCATCTTCAAAATACCTATTTATTCTTGCACCATCAAACCCACACACATTAACTATCACCTCTTCATTACTGCCAATGTTGTACAGATTTTCGAAGTGTTCTTTCCACACTCCCCTCACATCCATTTCATCAGTTACAAAAGCACCATCCTTATTCGTCATTCTAAGCAGGTTCCCCTTATTCTCATTCTTAACTTTCCAAACTGTTCATTTGCCTATTCTTTTCCCCTACGTTTGCGTATAGGAGACTTGCGTGGTGGCGCTTGACATATCCAAAGCATTTGACCGGGTATGGCACTCGTCACTGCTCTCCAAGCTCCCCCTCCTTTGGGTTTTTCCTTCCTTCTCTTTGCTTACTTGTAGGTCTAGTTTTCTTTCAAATCGCTCTATCTTTCTCTCTCTCTCAAGGATCCTAGGTTGATCTGAACCACCTTATCACTACAG
>JABUQX010003064.1:0-5000 GCA_015478945.1 Trachelipus rathkii
TCATTCGCTTAAGACACCCCGCAATACAAGAGCCACCAACAATTTGCCAAAAACAAAAAAAACAAAAAAATAAAATTACAAATCCAAAAATAAATCCCATAGATCTGATAAATCATTACTAGAAGAAAAAATATTGTTCGTGTCTTCCTTTTTTTTTTTTCTTCCTCAAGAACGATTTTATACATGGCAATATTACATATCGCGTGCGGCGGGGTTTAAAAAAAACAGAAACAAGGAATTTTTAAGTCTTGCGAAGGAAAAAAAAAAGCAATATCATTCATGTCAATGACAATCAATAATGTATGAATGATGCAAACAAACACACACAGCAGTTACAAGATATAGCACCGACCAGCATCTACACCCTCTCCCATTATCATTATTAATCAATCACATCAATATAAATTACAAAATTATATAAATCACTATCTACTATTAAGGTGCTTCATAGAGGCTGGCAAATTTCAAAAATTAAAATCAAAGTTTATCTGTCTGTCTCTGTCAGTTAACCGTCTAAGAGCTGTTCTTCTCTCGTCTGTTCCTTCCGTTTGCTCATTGTTAATTACGTGATCCACTTTTCTCCCTCTCTCTCTCTATATACTATATATATATTGACCTATATAAAATATATATATTTACTTAATTCCTATTAATATATATATATAATAGTAATATATATATATATATCTATATCTAATATATATATATTATATTATTTTATATATTATGCACTATATATATATATATATATTATATATTATATATATACGTATTATTATATTTATATATATATATACTATATATATACTATGATATATGTAATATATATATATAATATATATATACTATATATATAATATACCTTAACTATATATATATCAATATATTAAATATATATATATATATAATATATATATATATATATAGTATATTTATATAATATATATATATATTGGGTTGCGTCTGCTGTCTTTCCTGACCGTAAACTTCTCCAATACCCTCTCCCCTCATGCTGCTATTTAGAGCAGAATTAATGGCTATAATGATTGCCCTCTTCTCGAATTCCAATTCCTTAACAAAACAAGCTTACTGTCATATATCGCAGATTTCCGCTCAGCGCTGCCATCTAGCTTAAAATTTCCTCTCTCAAAAACAGTTGGTATCCCGCCAGTACAACAAATTTCTTTCGGACTGCTCCACTTCTCGTAAGAAACAAATCATACCATGTTGGACCCCTCTCACATATAGGTAACTGGCAATGAAAAAATCGCCGATAGAGAGCCAAAATGACCACCTCTTCTTTTCCGGAGCTGTTCCAGGTACCTCCCGGTATCATTTATGGGTGGTTAGATGATTTACTATTTCCTGCTTCCCCTACGACAAAGGGCTTTCGATCTTATTGGCAAGTGCTGGACGAATGAACATTTTAAATGAAGGAAACTTAGAATATAAAGCCGAACACTTGGTGTGTCTCCTTTCACCGAACCAGAAAGCGCTTCACCAAGGTGATTACTTGCACTTCTCTTATTTGGTCACACCATATCAACACAGCCACTATTATGTCACTGGACCGATCCTCCTCCCATCTGCAAATTTTTGCCGTCTCCATACCCAGCAATCTGTTCGCCATCTTTCATTGATTGCCCCAACTGGATCCCCCTCTTGCCATTGACATCTTTCCTACTATATGATCCATAACATCTTTCTAAAAAGGTTATCCAGTACTTATCGAATGCTCCCCAGCCTTTTAGCTAGTAACTATTTCTTTATCATCAAGATTGATATTCTTGTACAATATCCTGATTTTTGTTAATGCAATATTAGGAACTATTCACAATGTAAGGAAATCTTTTTATTTAGCTCTTATTTATTTATTTTGACGTTTAAATTCATGCTTTGTGATAAATTTCTTTGAACATTTAAAACAAGATATGAGCCAGGACCACCCATGGAGTTGATTATTCCACCCAGTGTGGCCGCTTTCTTGTGGGCTGTCACTTTGTTACACCAACTTCCAAATATACTACTTCTATATATATACTACTCATCAATATATTATCTATTATATAATATACTATATATATATATATATATCTATAATATATAATACTATATAATATATATACTTACCGCGATAAAGAAATAAAATGACACTTTAGGCATTGTGTCCAATGTGTTGACTGCCATTGCGCAGTTCTGTTAACCTGCATGCGTTTGCTTTAACATTTAAATCGGTGTGACTTTATCACATTTAGCGAAACGCAAAACACAAGACAGATTAGTTCTAATTACTGACAGTATATATCTCAGTATCAGGTATAAATAGCTACTCATATAATATATATACTATATATTATCGCTCTACGTGGTACTATTACTATATATACTCTTCTATAACGTACTATATAATATTACCCTACTAATTCCCTTTTATTTTATAGTAAAAAAATATTTTGAGTCTGGCTCCAGTCCAAACTTTTATCTTGATCCTGCTCTGACTTCGCAGTCTTCATACTCATGTAGTAAAATCCGTAATTAATACTTTCCTATGTAACTAACAAGCGATTTTCTTTATTCCAATATAGGATTTTAGTACCCAAAAACAAATGAATTGAATATTTATGGATTTATTAATTTTGTATTTGTAATGAAGGTAAATATTACCTTCATCTGATGTGGACAAGAGTCCCTTTTTGCTGTGCAGGATTTCATAACCCTCTTCTTTTCTTCCAAGTTTAAATAATGCCTCAATTTTTCTTTTATATTATATATCGAGATTAACTTATCATTTACAAAATCGGCTGTATATATACTCTTAATAAAAAAAAAACTCTCTCTGGGCCCCATTACTGTGCTTTATATAATTTCAAGAAGACTGACCTCACCAATCATGGTCACCGGCGATGTCGATTCTCTTCATCTTACTTGCCCATGGCTTGGGTATGGGGAAGAGGGGGGGGGAGAGTTTCCTCCACAAACACATGTTTTCCTCAATTTATTATTAGCATCTGTATTTTGGTTCATTACCTTTCCCTCTTCATTAAGATTTTTTTGCCTATTCCACAACTCACCCCTGTTTCTTCCCCAACCACCTCCAACTCTCCCTCTTCCTTTCCTTCCATCGTTTCCAAAAACAAATTACACACACATAGCTCTAGTCATATCCCCCCAATCCAACTCTCCCTCTTCCTTTCCTTCCATCGTTTCCAAAAACAAATTACACACACATAGCTCTAGTCATATCCCCCCAAACCCCAAAGCTCTTTCATTCATTCTGAACCATCATAAAAAGTCCACTCTTACAATTCAACCACACATTCCAAGCTTCCTTTATCGCCCACCCACCCCCGAATTAAGTCTTCCCCCGATTCTGACTAAGCTTTCTAAACCCCCTTTTCATTGATCTTATCCTTATCCTAAAACATATTTATATTTACAAAATGTATCACATTCCATACTACCTGCATTTATTTCCTTTACAGAAACGCCGTATTATTGCCGTAGAGCAAGACTCTCAACCTATTTCGTTCTACCGCCCACTTGAAAATCAATTATTTTTCAGCCCCCCCCCCCCCAATTTTTTTACTTTACCAAAACTTAAAAGCCACAATGGGCTTTTCATATGAATATATACTATATATATATATATAATTATATATATATATATATAATATACTCATATAATATTATATATATATATAGTATATATATTATTTAATATATATATATATATATATCATATCATAGATATATATACATATATATATATTTATAATATATATATTACGTAATATAATTTAGATATAGTATATATATATTATATATACTCCATATATATCTATATACTACATATATATATACTGTATTATATAGTATATAAACTAAAATTTACACACCTCCAAACACGGCAGAAATATGAACTAAAATAAATTACTAAATAATTCAACACCCCCCATTTGTTTCTAGGCCCCTTACCGCCCCCCTTTAGGCCTCCAGCGCCCACAAGACAAAGGGGCGTTATCGCCCACTTAGAGAAACTGGCCTAGAGTTAAGAGCCTAAAAACAATGAAATTTTCTCGGTAAGGAAAAGGAAAAAACATATTTCCTCTTTCAAAATAAGGAGAAAAAAAATTTCCACTGGCTAAAAATGGTTGGAGGACGCCATAATTAGGGAAAGAATTTATACAACCATTCTTTCCTTCTTTCTATTTTATTACACGAAGGGAAAAAGGTTTCAGTTCCCTGCCCTTCAGCGTCTCAATTTCATTCAGCAGGTTTTATTGTTGTTGTTGTTTGTTTTTAATTTATATACAAAACAGCTCTTAAATTTGAAACCTTAATACCGATACCTTCTTTATTTTACTAAATAACCTTTTCATTATAATTCTTATTATTATTAGTACTATTATGATTATTATTTTGATTAATGATTATAATAATTATTTAATCAATCATTGTAAAATAACCTATACTTTTATGCTCCTAAAAACATTGATTGATTGCCTAAACTGATTCCCATTATTTATTATTATTATTATTATTATTATTATTATTATTATTTTATTATTATTTTATTATAATTACTAACTATTATATATAATTAATTTAGTATTTTTATTTCATAATTATTATTATTTTACTATATAAAACTGGGAGTTAAAATAATGTATTTTAAATAATCCTTTTTTCTTAAAAAAAAAAAAAAAAAAAAAAGTATCTTAGAGCAAAAAAAGTTATCCAAAGCAAGCAAAGTGTCTCAAACAAAAAAACAAACATACATACCATTACACACACACACACAACACACGACAGCACACACACACACACACACACACAGCACATACCTACTACATTCTCACTCAAGATTATCATTAAGTAAAACCGATTCACATGTATATTACAAATTTAAAAAAATAACGAAAAAAGGGTAAAAACAGTCATAACTAATAAAGAAATTAATTATGTTATTCTAAACATCAAATTATAATAATAATAATAGT
>JABUQX010003064.1:10000-17500 GCA_015478945.1 Trachelipus rathkii
TTGATGATACTTCCCTCTTCTGTAACTGCTATGCTCATTGGTTACCCAACTTTTTAATCGCATCTCAAAATAATTCGAAATGGAAGGGAACTGATAGGATCAATTGCAACGACGGAATAACAAGAACACCAAGAGAAATTGGAGACAATATAGAGAAGCTAGGATGTTCAGAGGTAAAATCGTATACGGAATCAAACCAATGGGTCTTAGCTCATTCAGGTCACAGTGCCATGTTAGAATGTAACGTGACGGGAAATCCACCACCCAAAATAATATGGCAAACAGCAGATCATCACTTACACGTTTATAATAAATCAATGGGTCTTAGTCCCTGGATGGGACATCAGATTTCTGAGGCCATAACAGTTGCCAAAACAGAATCTGAAGGAAAATACCAGGTTCTAAGGTCAGGCCAACTTCTGATTAAGAATGTTCATAGAGGAGACATAGGAAGATACAGATGTTTCGCCTTCAATCCAGTATCAAACTCCTCGGTAGTCACTTACTTAGGCTTAGATGACGCAGCTTTTAGAGCCTTTATCATAGAGAGCATTCTTTTTGGATTCTTTTGTGCGGCACTTTTCTTGTTCACAACGCTTCTAGTCCAGTTTATAAAATATATTATGAACAGTACGTAATTCTTAATATATATGACTATTATATATATTATATATATATATATATTATATATATATATATATATATATAATATATTATATATAATATATATATATATATATATATAATATATTGTCATGTTCTTAGACATTCAAATATTTTTCAGCCATGAAGAAAAAAAAGTGGGAAAGTGGGCTCAGCCCATAACACCCTTTAATATTATATATATAATATATATATATTATATATATATATAATTATATATATAATATATATATATATATATATATATATATATATATATTATATAATATATGATATATATATATATAAGGGTGTTAGGGGCTGAGCCCCCTTTCCCACTTTACATAATAGCAGGGTGGATAAAAAGCATGTTTTTTTTTTTATTTGTTAGTTATAGCTTTAAAACCAATATTTTTTTTTATTAAATAACTAGTATTTATATCATACATATATTAATGTTTTCATAAGTTTTTTGAGCCAAAATATTTAAATTAGGCCCTTGTAAACAATTTAATTTTAAAATTTCAAGCAAAGTACTTTTTTACACTTTTCTCGAAATTTAAAAATGATAAATGTGTGGAACTAATTTGTAAGTCATTAAAAGTTTTGGAAAGATTAGAAGATTTCCTCCCTCTCAAATAGAACTTTGGAACTTAATCCCTTAAAATGGAACTAATCCCTTAAAATGATTATTTACTTCAATACCTTAAAAGAAATTTCCAAAAATCCAAAGACAAAATTATTAAAATTAATGTTATTTATCGATATATATTAATATATTATATTAATATTATATATATATAATAGTTAATTATATTATATATATATATTATAATTATATATATAATATATATATACTATATATATTTCTTTTTTAAGCAATTTCTTAAAATTGAGGTATTAATGTTTTCTATCCATTTATTACAGGATGGGTTGGGAATGCTGTTGTTGTAAGAACAGATTATCCCCCAAGGCTAAGCAAATAAGGCAGCTAATTGAGAGTGTAGAAACCTATAAAACGGCTCAACTTGATAAATTAAGAGACAACTACACCTCCCAAGTAAGTGTACAAGTGTATAATAATTATTTTCCATTCACCCCGCAGACCACCCTTAATTTTATCATTAGTAGTGTATGAACAATAATTACATTGCTGATACAATACCTTAAATATTTTTATATAATTTGATAGCATTTTACTTATAGCAATAATTTACCAAACATTTTAAATACATTATTATTAATTTTCCAAACCCTTCAATAGGTGGCGAGCATAAAGGACAGCTGTTACCAACAAATGGAAAGACTAAGAGATAGCTACTCTCAACAATCAAAAAATCTCAGAGAGTTATGTGACTACAGTACACAGCAAATATCTGGAGCTAGAGATCAGTATCTAGATCAGGTAAAGAAAAATCCCACAAATGAACAATCTATAATAATAATAATAATAATAATAATAATAATAATATTGCTATTACTACTACTACTAATAATAATAAATAATAATAATAATAATAATATTGCTATTATTACTACTACTACTAATAAATAATAATAATAATAATATTGATATTACTACTACTACTAATAATAATAAATAATATATATAATATATATATTATATATATATATATAATATATATATAATATCATATTATATATAGATTATATATATATATTATATGTTGTTATTGTATAATATATATATTAATAATAATAATAATAATTTGCAGGTTAACAAAGTCCGAGACTATTCTATGGGACAAATGGGTACTCGAGAATTATGTCTTCCAACGTAACCGTATAAGAAAGTTCTCAGGACATCAACTTCTCCGGCTCCGTGAGACTTACAAGTACCAACAGAAAACTCTAAACAAGTTGCTAGAAACTCTGCCTGACCTCTACATACAGAATTGTCGAACAGGATCGTGTCAAACGTCGGATTCTATAATTTTCGATGAGATAGACGGTTTGGATATTTATTACAAAATAGACTTTCTAGATGCCCAAAGTATTTCTTCAGATTATTTTACACCCAATAGTACTCTGCCCAGAAATCACAAGTCGACCATGTGCACCCACTCGCGAGAACAAAGCACCACAAGCGGAGCTACTGAATACCACGATGTCCACTCTTATGTGACTCGTCAGGAATCCAGCGGAAGCGAAAAATCAAGGGACAATCTGAAAAAACATCATAGCCGTAGCTTCAGCATCGGAACTCCTCCTCCTCAGTCACTTCTCCAGCGACTGGAAACCTCAAGAAGTCACAGAAGAAGCGTCAGTGTATCTTCCCACCCGTCTCCAAGTCTTTTTCATCCAACACCACCATTAGTAGAAGAAAATTTGGACAGCGTTTCCAGAGCCTCAACAACTACTAGCAAAGATACGTCATTATATACCCCTCTGGATTCTACGCCAGTTCGCAACAACGCCCAACCAACAACAGAGCAAGAAGCAAAGCCAGGAACGTCAACAATTGAAACCCAAGAAGGCAGTCCCTCAATATACTTTGAATCAAATGATAATAATACAAAGATTGAGGTACAAAAGAAACAAGCAAACTGTGATAGAGTAATTGATACGGAAAAGACATGTGATAGTGATGTGTGCAAAATAACGATGCCAGCATACGAAACCAATTTATGAAAAAATAATAAAAAAGTAAATTAAGAAATAAATAATTAAAAGTGATAATGCAATAATAAAAAATATATATATATTTAATTTTTTTAAATGTATTTCCCGAAATGCGTTTTTAATGTATTTTAAAGTAAAAAATAGATATTTAAAGAGTGATTATATATATATATATATATATATATGATATATTACCCTATATATATATTATATATATATATATATATATATTATATATAATATATATATATATATATATATATATATATATATATTATCTATATATATATATATTATATATATATATAATATAATATATATATATATATATATATATATAGTAGGCTCAGACGCAGTGCTCTTTACCATTTGTGCCGTATTACTTTTGTGAAATTTTACATAAATAAAAAAAAATTTAAATAATTTATAATGATAAAAAAAATCTATTACAAATTAAAAAAAAAAAGTGTCTTCATTTTTAAAAAAATTCGATTTAAATCTGAATTCTTCCAATATATCAAATCAATCAATAAGGTCCCCAGCTATACGAGCGCTTGAAACGCCTATAGTAGAGCTCAGGTCTATAAGTATTTTTGTGAGATGAAAGGAGGGGGAAGGGGGGAAGAAAGGAGGAGAGCTTTTATTGTGTAAATTCACAAGGGTGATTCATTATTATTAAGTTTTGTTCTAAAATGGAATTTAAAAAAAAAAAGAATATGGAATTATTTTTATATAATAAACAACCATATTAAAAATATTGAAAAAAAAAAGAAATTAAATGGATAAAAACTATTATTCAAATCGTATAAAAATTATTATTATTATTATTAATTATTATTAATTATTTAATTATTATTATTATTATTATTTAAGTCACCTTTGAAGTTTGGAGAGTTACTCATGTGATTATTTAATTTGACCAAATTATATATATATATATATATATAATATATATATATATTATTTATATAATATTCTGTTTAAATTTGTTAAAATAATATAGATTTACAGTATCAAATATATTATATAATATTTATATATATAGTATATTATAAAATAAAGCTTAATGCTTAGAAAAATGATTTTAATTTTCCTATACTGTATTATTGGCATGATTGTATATATGTGTGTAAGAGGGAGAGGTGTAATATGTAGGTGTGATTTTAATTAACATATTCCTTCATAATGCATTCAAAATGTAAATAAAATTAACTACCTATCACCTAAACCATTAAATTATCGTTATTATTATTATTACTACTACTATTACAAGAAATAAAGTACATTGGAATAACAGAATATCTACTAGATCAAGCTTAAGTTTCCGCAATCCCTAAAGTATAACCTATTATTTGGGAGATTTTAGGAAACTTGTCAAAAAAAATCATCATGATACCAGCAAGTATGATACGCCTGATCTATATATATATATATAGATAATATATATAGTATATTATATTATAATATAATATTATAATATAATATATATAATAATATATATACTATATATATATATATTATATATTATATGATATTATCAAAATATTGCCCATAATTGCCTACTTACGGAAATATTAACGTAATAAAGATGCTATATAAAATATATACTACTCGTCAAAATTAACGCACCACTAGCTCATATGACGTTAACAGGTTACAGAAAAGACCAGAACGCTGTTGAACTTTCTATTATGCAAATAACATAGCATCAGGAACACATTATATAGTGGTAAGATTTCTAGAGGCCCCAGGAATCCCCTGGGGGCCTGGGCGAATGGGTCCTGTATGTGATTGATGCGTTTCCTCCAATGTGGGATATTATCGCGGTGAAGGGCTTGTGTGTGGAAGGTGTTACTCAATAACCAGTATGGCCACCTCTGGCATAGATGACGGCTTGTCACCGTCGTGGCATGCTCCCAATGAGGTGCCGAGACCCCCATAGATCTGATCCCATATGCGAAGCCCATCCACCGCCTGCCCCAGCGGCTGGATTGTTCCTGGCGGTAGTTGCAGCGTGTCGCAACCGCAGTTTCAACTGTCACCCACAATGTTCAATTCGGGTTTAGGTTCTGAAATGTATTGATTGGCCAATCCAATGTCCCCTGATTTACCCCGTCGTTTAGTTATTCCAGGTGACACATTGGCTTGCTGTAATCTTGCGCGTTGTCATGCACTAGAACGAATCAGCCACCGATGGAGATGGTATATGACAATACATACAGGTCAAGGATATCTGTGATGCACCGTGCGGAGGTTAGGGAACCGCCCATCTAGGCGTGCAACTCTGTACAGCCCGTTAAATATGCCTCACCAGACCATGAGAGATCCACCACCAAATGGCAATACCTCCCTCATATTACATATGGCACGTACCTTCCATTAGTCGTCGTTAGACTGAATCGCCGATCGGAGGTGTACGAGACCGACTCGACTCATCCGTAAACGGCACATTCGTCCAATTGCCGCGGTCCAATGTAGGTGTTCCCGGGCAAATGCTAGTCGCGCCCGTCGCATGCTCTGATGTTGTCGTGCCGGTCCTAGGCGGACTTCCGTTGGCCCCCAAATTATGATTCCGCAAGACGTCGGGCATATTGTATTATCAGCACACGGCTCCCATGTACCTCCGTGACGCTGTATTCGAGTGCCTTGCTGCTTGTAGGCTCGTTCTGCTTAGGCCCGGCATTACGTAGGAAAACGGTCTTCAACGCCGTCTGAACTCGTGCCTTCCCTGCCCCGACACCTTGCGTGCTCCTGGGGTGTCATTGTACCGCTGCACGACCCACGCACTGTTTTTGTAGACCAAACCGTCGACGAGTTCACGGTACCCGTACTCTCGCACGGAGGTGGTAATCCTACGCCTAATCAAGCGATAGTCAACGCGCATATCCTTTCCATGGTATAAGGTTAAATTCACACCCCGAATGTAACCACGTAGCTGGAGTTACGTGCTTTGTCATTTACTTAATTTATAGCGATGGAGATCCTATACATCCCCAACACTATACAACGCTGTATACTGTGTCCAATGTCATTGTTATTTTCGTAATAGTTTAACAGCTTCTGGTGCTTTCTTTAAAAATGCTTAAAAACTTAAGAAGAAAGCTGATTCACTCATCCTTTTGACAATGTAATATATATTTATATATATATATATATTATTATATATTATACTATATATATATATATATTATATATATATATATATTATACATGTCTATATAATAATAATATATATATATAATATATATATATATACTATATATATATTATATATATAACCTATATATATATATATACTATATATACCATATACTATATAATTATATATAAAAAAATACCTAATTATACCTTTCAACTTCTATATACATAGATATATATATAATATTTGATATATATAATATATATATATAAAGCTCTTATATTTTTTATCACGCAATGAAACTGTAAAGTGTTATAGTAACAATATCTGGCTAATATAATTTATACTCTCTATAGTTGTGTAAATTTCTATAATTACTTAAAAATCTCTAAAAATCAACCGCGTTATTTCTATATCTGAGAAACAAAAATTATTTCCAATTCTATTAACTTTATATATAAATAGGTATAAGGTTAAGAGTCCCACTTGTCAATACACAAGTTTAGGGGGTGGGGGGGGATTTCAAATTCGGTTCCAAATTAAATATCAACATTTTCCAATAAGGTGTTTAAAGTGAAGGAAGATTGCTTCAGACTTTACCAGTGGAGTACATGTTAAGAAGATTGAGCATAGTGGTCAAGTCTGGGGGTAGGAGATTTGGACTGGGATAGGATGTAAATAGCACTGCACGTGCTCTACTGAAAGGAAGAGATATGATGACTAGACACTTTCTGATATAAGGAGAGTGGTTCAAGAATGGGAAAAATTATTTTAATACAAATTACCAATAACGTTAAATATTATTCCAAACCGAGCACATAATTATGCACAGATTAAAAAAGATTTGTAATGACCTTACCCAAAACTATTTTAACACCAACTAAATTTTTTATTTTTATTTTTAAACCAAACTGAAAAATAATTAACTCTTTAACTCTAAAACAATCTTGTAAACGAAAGACTATGAAAATTAATCTTCTATAATAAATTAACCATACACATCATCATCAATACAACTTAAAAAGTGTTTATGGACAGGGCTTACTAAGGGGAGGCAGAAATTTACATGAATTTCA
>JABUQX010003064.1:25000-45000 GCA_015478945.1 Trachelipus rathkii
TTTTTTTTTCGTTTTTTTTTAACCTTTCACTAAAGCTGAACTCATCGCTCAACCCTTAGCCTTTAATTTCACCTTAGATGATTTCGGTTCTGTTCCTCCTTCTCCAACCCATTTATGCGTAACCTTCTAATTTCTTCTAAAGACTTTATCCACTCACTCTCAGTCTAAAACTAAGAAGGCGTACGACCCTGATGGCATTCCTCCTGTGGTTCTCAAAACTAGTGTTTCCAAGCTTGCACTCTGCCTTGGTAAACTATTTTGTCTCTGTCTATCTACTTTGACCTTCCATTCCTGCTGGAAACATGGGGTCATGCGACCTGCGCAAAAAAAAGGGGACCCCTTTCAACCCTCAAACTATGGTCATGTCGCTTCAACCTCCCGTTATTTCTAAAGTTTTCAATCTATCCTTAACAGGAAGGTTTGGAAAGATTTAAAATCTTCAAATCTTCTCTCTGATCGCCAATAAGGCTTTCATAAGAAACGTTCCACTGACAATTTTCCTTCCCTTCTCTCCGATACTTGGTCATCGGCACTTCGGCTTTTCAGTGAATCTCTTGCCATGGCGCTAGACATATTGAAAGTCTTCGAAAGAGTCTGGCACAAAACTTTGGTTTCTAAACTTCCCTCCTTCGGTATCAAATTCTCTCTCTCTCTCTCTCTCTCTCTCTATCTCTATCTTAATCTCTTCTATCTCTATATCTCTATCTCTATTCTTAAGGGACAAGTGTCTCCCTCTAGCTCTATTTCTCTATTCGCTCTCTCTCTCGCTCTCTCACTCTCGTCTCTATCTCTTCTCTTCTTCTCTTCTCTCTCTCTCTCTCTCTCTCTCTCTCTCTCTCTCTCTCTCTCTCTCTCTCTCTCTCTCTCTCTCTCTCTCTCTCTCTCTCTCTCTCTGATTTCCTATCCAGTCGTTAGCTGTTAAATCCTATAAAAATGGTTCTGTGTTCCCAAGGGTTCTGTCCTATCCTCAAGTCTTTTTCTATTTCATTACTTACAATCCCTCTATTGCTTCTTCACCTATCCTCTCCTATGCCGACTTCACCCTTCATTACTCATTACAATTTTGAAAGATGTCCCACTCAACAGCAGGTGCTCACGCCAAGAGGGAATTTTTGGAGCAACTAACCCTGCCCTTTCTCAAATTTTTAATTGGGGCATTAAGAACATGGTCGTTTTCAATACCTCAAAAACTCAATTCCTTCATCTTGCTACTCGACAATTTCTTCGAAAACGCATAACTCGAAACATTAGTCTGTGCATTATATTATTGGTGTTTCTTTTTCCTTGTGGTCTTAATTGGAAATATCACATTCATTTCTTTTTAAGCAAGCATCAAAGAGGTTGGGAGTTCTGAGGCACCTTCGGAATTTCTTCATGCCACCCCACATGCATGCTCTTTATAGGGGGGGGGTGTTGCTCGCCCCCTGAGTAGAGCATGCCTCACACGTCCGGGTTGGTTTCACTCACACACAGCTCTGCCTAAACCCCTGGGGTCTATGGCTTTTCATCTTATGAACTCCCCCACTCTCACTAACTCTCCCCCCACCCCCAGTCTTTTTGGATCCGTAGAACTGTTGCATCATTTTCTATATAGTATCGATATTACAAAGGACAATGCTATTCTGAACTCTCCAGTTGCATACCCCCTAAATTGAATAAAGCTCAAGCGCCGTGTTTTGCTACACACTCTCACATCCTTTAACGGTTAAACTCTCTGACCCCAGACTTCACAGCTATGCTCAATCTTCATACATATTCCACGGGTAAAGTCTGGAACACATTTCCTTTTCTATTTTCCGAACTACCTTTGACCTGTACACTTTCTAACAACGTATTTCGGGATATTTCGGCCTTGAATTGGACATGGCTTGGGAATTGTCCGAACTGTGGCAGAATTTAGTAGGCCGTTGGCCTTTTGCCCGCCGGAGGGATATATATTATATATATATATAATATACCCTATAATATATATATATATATATTATAATATATATATATATTAATATATAATATAAATTTTGTTTAAAAATTATATATATATATATATAATAAACTAATATATATATATATATAAATATATTTAAAGGGATTTACCAGAACCAGAATTTTTGGTTTTCCGGCCGCAACCGGAAGCTTTTCGGAACTTCCGCTTGACACCCGTACATATTTCTAACTAAAACTTTGGCCGATTACAAGTGGAATCTCCTCTAGAAGTAATCTGGGGCATCTTGTCATCCATTACTAGTGATGCAGGCAACAAATATGGATCGAGCAATACGAGTATACGGCCGACACATATTTTGTCAGCCATGAGTTGACAAAAATTTACCCTGCCGATGTTGCACGGATATTTATTGTCGAGATTTGATAAATAATAATCTGAACGCTAAAAACTTTAAATGAACATGACGCGTCGACTAAAACTGTGTTTTGATAAAACTTCACCTATCTCACAGCATTGAAGTTCATAAATAATTGAAGCTCAACAGATTGAAAGAATTGTATTGCTCAAAGAAACCTTCTTGGCTTTGTACGCCAGTTAGTATTTCAAAGTTAACATCTTACTAAAGTGGGGAAAAAGTGAGTATATGACCACTGAAGATGGGGGAGCGGGTAAACCGGTTTGGAAAGAAAGATGTCCAAAAAAAAATCCAGGGCCTCTAACAAAACTTTGGTCTTCGATTGGTAAACCATTAAATCTCAACGGCTAAGGAAAGCATTTTGAAAAAAGCCAGTTAAATGAAAAGGATGACGGTTTAAAAAAAATAAAAGAGTAATAAAAAAGTGCTAGAAGTAAAAAACGCTTTGGTTCTGTGGAAAGTTAAGAACCTCATTTACTTATTGGCAAACTACTTAATCCCCCTTATAAAAGGGGCCAGTTTTTTGTAAACAATATTAGAAACAAGTTAAATCGTTCACTCTCCTGTTTGCAGTTTAAAAAAACTTCAAATCCATGCAGCCTTTTAATTCGCCACTCATTAAAGGAAAAAAAAAAAACAATCTACAGAAAAACCAACACCTTCTACAAGTAAAATTTCAATAACAGATTGCATGGAAGAAATTTCTTAACAACCCAGTTAAAGTGATGAAGAAAAATAACAATACGATTACCAAAAAGATGTTGTGCAAAATGGATGAAGGATTCTTCTTCAATATGGGACGGCCTCGCATGTATGATTCAAATGAATGGAGAACTTTTTATTGACAGTACGTAAAAAGTTTGAAATGTATGCCAGGGGAGGGTCCAATTTTTGCTTCAGGATGAGCCCAATTTCTTCTCCCCCCCCTCCCCCCCCTCCCCCCCCCCCCCCCCAAAAAAATGGAAAACAAAATTTCCGTCAATTTTTCAGTTGATTTTGACCAGTTTATAAAAACGCACCCCAAAATGTAGCCTTTGTGACCTCTAAAAACGTTCGCATTTCAAGCGGTTTTTCTGCTACGTGGTCTTAGTCATTGTTGTTGTATTTCGAATTTTTTGATATATTTCTTCTGTATTATACATTTAGTGTATATTTTCCTTATGTATATTTTCAAGTGTAAGCGTAGAAAAAATACACAAAAAGAATGTACATCAAAAAAGTGTTGGAGAGGAATTATGATATTTGACCCCCATAATCCGAGGCATGTTGATTTTCAAAACCTACTATTTTTGGTTTTCAAATTGAAAAATTGGGATATTGTTTTTTCTGATTATCCGATCTACATGAAATTTTCAGGACATAATAATAAATATAGCTATATATCAATATAAGATATATATTATATATATATACTAAAGGCTATTAAAAGCGTATAGTAATATATAAATTATATATATGATATATATATAAATATAGATAATAATATATATTATTATTAGTATAATATATATAATTATTTATAAATATAATATATATATATATATATATAATATATATATATATTTTTTTTATATAATAGTAATAAATATATAATATATATTATATATTAGTATATAACCGTATATAGGCCTATATAATTGAAAATATAGTACTTCAATTCAATGTTAAAATTTTCCGACCATTTTGTGTGTGTGTATGCACTGTACTTTTCGCGGGAGAAAGTTGCCGCCAAAAACTTTAAAACAAAAAGAAAAAAAATTGAATATGCTTTCTATGTAACAAAAAGTTTATTTGTCATTTCACAAAATTAGATTTGTGGTAAAAAAAAAAAATTGAAGGAAAATACTTAATAAATTTTTTATATTTAATTACATTATGTTCGAAAATGCCATAAAAAGTACGATGAAAATTAAAAAGGAAACTGTTTATGAAAAATCACACATTTTCTGTACATTTTGACCAGAAAACATGATGTAAGTGTGGGTTTTGTTTCAAAAACCTTTTTTGAAAATTTTTTATTAAAGAGCATATCCGCAATTTGTCAGAACTTCCTTAATTTTAATCGTGAGACCTAACATATATATAGTAATATAAAATAATATATATATATAATAATATATATATGACGATCATCAGCAGATATGTAACTTCAGTTGATGTAGTATTTATGGATACTTTATACCTATATATAATATATATATATATATATATATATATTATATATATATATATATACATATAAATACTAATATATATATATAATTATATAATGAATTATATATATATATATTATATATTATATTATAAATATATATATAAATTTATATATATATATTATATATATAATAATATATTATATATATTATATATAACTAGTTAATTTCATATAATAATATATATTACTATAATTATATATATATATATATATAGATATATATTTATATATATATATATATATATATATTATATGAAAGTTAATTTTTGTGAATTGTCAATAGGTCTGTTTTTTTTTTTTTTGTTTTTTTTTTTTTGTTTTTTTTTTTTTTTTTGAAGTTTTGCTTATTATACATCTACGTTTTTAGTCTCACCCTCGATCTTTATTAAATGCTTAATTTTAAAATATCTATCTAATATCAAATGCCACAACATAGAAACAATGAACAATAAAGTAAATAATGAATATACTGGTATATGTTACGAATACAAATTGGTAAAGGTGAATAGGCGTGATTTATTTAAAACAAAATAAAGTTCACATTACAATCTATGTTCAACTAAATAAATATTTTGGTAACAGATATCAACGTCCAATGAATGATATACACTTGTAAACACAGTTTAGTGCATATTAGATTGGGCCAATTAATTCTTTCAAAGAGCTATACAGCAAAAGGGTTGGAATGAACAAGACTACAGTAAAGACCTCTCCTCTCCTCTCTCTCTCTCTCTCTCAAAAATTTAGTTGAATTAGAAAGATCCACTCTGAGGCTTCACGAGACTGCGACGGACCCTCACTGTGGTATCTCATCATTGTGGGGTTCATGCACCTTTATTCTCGCCTCAGCCAAACTCACATTTCTCTCCTTCAGACATTCGTTTACTGACTCAATCAATTTTTCTTCAGTCTCCCAGCCGGTCGTCCATCCTTTTAATATGACCAAACCATCTCAATGTACTCTAGTTTATTCTCGCATTTACAAATTTCTTCACACCTCACAATCCCTAATGCGCTCATTCCTCATTTTATCTATTCATCTCACACCTAACACGCCCGCTAAGATTGGTCCAAAGAACAAACCTTTGACCTTAGGGATCAAGTTAACCTTTCTATTCCGGGGGGGACTAATAGTTTAACTTACTAATACATTAACGAGGTCAACAAAAAACATACCCTCATTGCAAAACCCTTACACTCTCAAAGCCCACTGTACCCTTTACATCCACCAAAGGATTTAATGTGCACCAAACCCCCCTTCCTTACCTTCACAACTTTTCCTACTTACATTCTCTGCATCAAAACCGTTCCCTTATATCATATCCAAAACATATATCTTAAATAATCTAGAAATCTATGAAATTGCTGACATTTGCTAAACCATCATAAAACCAACCCACCGCGACTCTGCATCACTAGGACTAACATTAAACCTTAGTTTATCATGACAATTTACTTTTCAAACTTCCTAACCTATTAACCAAACCGTGCCAAAACCGCGGACCCCCCTTACAAATTTCTTCTTCAAAAACATTTCTCAGACACCAACCACAAAAACAAAATTTTAAAAATTCCGCATATATGATTATATTATTATAATATATATATATATATATATAATAATATAAATATATATATATTATTATAATATAATATAATATACGTATAATATATATAAATACTTTATATAATAAATATATATATATATATAAATAATATAATAATAAATAATAATAATTATATATATAATAATATATAATAAGTATATATATTATATAGAAAATATAATAATACTAATATATATATATAATATAATATATATATATATATAATATATATATATATTATAAGAATATAAATATATATATTATAATATATGATATATATATATAAATAATAAATAAATAATAATTATATAATATATATATATATATATATACCGTAATAGACTTATATATATATTAATATATAATTATAATATATATAATATAATATAATAGATATAATATATATAATTATACATTATATATATATAATATATATAATTATTATATATATTATATTTATATATTAGTATATATATATAATGGTAAGTACAAGAATGATATACTTTTCTCAAAAAATTTTTAAGTTACCGTTATTAAGTTTAATCGATAAATTTTGCCGACGCAAATTTTAGGCATAAGTTCGAAATGAATTGATAATTAAAAACCCTCCTGTGATATACGCTGTTCAGTCAAATTAAGAAGCAGATTATAAGAAGTTCAGAAGAAATCCCACTCAAATACTTCTCTCCAGGAAAATCCCTCCGCAAGAGAGGTAGAATTTCAAAGGAAAAAGGCTTGCGGACTCGGAATTTTCAATCACAGAACACAAAAGATCCCTCGCACAAAAATTAGGGGTGAAAACGCCGCTGGGAAAAGGGCTTGTGGGACTTATCCGATTCGCTACGGAAGAAGAAGTAAATCTCAAACAAGAAAGGACTTTTGTTTACTTTTTATTATCTTTCATAAACATATTTTACTTATGTTGAATTAAAAAAACATTCGATTTTTAAGAATGCTGTCTAAATACCAACCTTCATATAGGGTGCTTTGCTCATAAAATAAGCCAAACCAACTTAGCACAATAGAAACATCCTATATAATTGTGACTCCCTTTGTATAGAAAGTGTTTTTACTATTTCAATGTAAGTTGTTCATGAAAATAAAATTGGCAAGAAAAAGAAATACACTACAGATAAAATACATAATTGAGTCCAAAGAAGGAAAGCGAGATGAAAAAATGAACTTCAAGTCAACGAAACATTAATCGATACTGGAACGATCCTTTTTTAATTTTGGTACGTTGGATTAATGTCTTCATCCTGTTTCACACTTTAATGATGAAGGGGGACCATAGCAAACTTCCCTTTTCAAGCTTGGAGTTTCTTTCCATATTCGTTGGATTATCGGACAGAAATTTATTTTTGATTTCCCAACCACGAACTTTATCCTTTCGAATCTAAAAAATGGTTCTGTGGACACCGCCCCTTTTATGTATGGACAGAAATTTTGTCAAATAAAGGGACCTACATTTATCAAGGGGCAAAACTTCGTCACTTTCTTACAAAATGGTCAACATGTTTCTCTAAACTACAGCTTTGAATATTTACGTGCGCTGATCAATCTGGATACGATTAGAAGAACGCCTTATACTAAAACTTCCCTGGATTCAACGGGTCGATCGATGTGCCTATTTAATAAACTTGTGAATAATAATTGTTTTATATATCAAAAATTATGTATAAATATTTTTGTATTAATTTATTTCATTAGAAAGTTTAGATTATATTTTAAAAACGCTAGTAATCCAAATTTGTCTTGTTCTTTCAATTTTGACCTCCCTTATTTTGTATATATAACATATTGTCATTTTTATGTATTCAAAATATTGTGGTGATATATGTTTAATGGATTCTTCGGATGTAACTTTTATTTCGTATTTGAATATCTTTAATTCATGTATTTTTACTATTTTTGCCCTTCAACAATGTTTTATATGTCTACTTATGTCTTCCGTCATAAATTAACTTTCATTTGAAATAACTTAACTTTATTCTATTTTATTATTATTATTTTAACTAGGAAAATGTTATAATGGTTTGCATTATAAATTGCCCCATCTTATTGGCTTAAAGCATCGAATTTCATAATCTGTATAAATTATTAAAAACATACTTCTCACCCTCCTAGCGGCAGAATAGTATACGTCTATTATAACTTTTTAAAAATTTTAATTTATGTCTACTAGTCTAAGATTTGCCCGAGGCAAAATAAGGCATAAGTCGATAATAAAATATATTAACCTCCATATACGCTTTCAGTCAAAATTTAAAAAGCAATATTAAGGAAATCAGAAGAAAAATCCAACTCAATACTCTCTCCAGAAACCTCCCCAAGACGAAAATTTCAAGAAGTAGCTGCCGGACCGAATCCAATCAACAAACCACCTAAATCCTCGGCACAAAAATAAAAAAATAGTGGAAAACCCCGAAAAGGGCTGACTATCAAGCTCTACGAAAGAAAAGTATTGCTAACAGAAGACTTTTTGAATAATTTAATACTTCATGCATATTTTAACTAGGAATAAAACACATTTCAAAATATGATTCTTAAGATTACCAACCTCTTATATAGGTGCTTGCTCATAAAATAATCATCTACGAATTGAAGCAAACATTCCTCCCTTAAAAGGCCACCTTAATAGTTATATAGTATAATATATTATATAATATAATACTAATATTATATATATATATATACTTATTATTAATAGTATATATTATTATATATATATATGTAAAAACTGGTTCTCTCGTAACCCACTATTTATCCATACTAGCATGTCTCAATTTCTGGTGTATCTGGCGCAAAACCTTTACCCCCCAAAAATCCAACAATGCAAAGTATGCATAAATTAAATAGAAACCCCCCAACCCAAGTTACCATAAGAATTAAAAAAAAAAATATATATATAATATATATAATATATTATATAAATAATATAAGAAATTATATATATAGATATAATATAGATAAAAATATATAATATATAAATAGGATGACTAAAAATGGAATATTTTATGAGCAACACCCTATGATATAAAAAGTAATTTAGAAAATCCATATTTAAATGATGTATTTATTCAACATAAGTAAAATATGCAATGAAATTATAAAAAGTAAAACAAAAAGCCCTTCATTGAGAACCGCTCTCGTTCGTAGGACGAATTGATTACACAGCCGTCAGCCGCCGGCGGTTCCCACCCTGAGGTGATGGCTAGGATTTGTTAGTTTCGATTGGAAATTCAGAAGTCGGCGAGCCTGTTTCCTTGAAATTTAACCTCTCTTGCCGGGAGGAATTTTCTGAAGAGAGTATCTCAACCAGGAAGGACTTTTTGTACTTACATTATACTTATCAACTTGATTATATAAACTGAGTGAATAAAAAAAGCAACATTTTCACAATATGATTCTAAATTACCAACCTCATATAGGGCTTGCTCATAAAAGATAAACCACAACTCTACCCAAAGAACAATCCCTAATATTATGATCTAATAATAAAATATAATATAAATATATATATATATATATATATTATATATAGTATAATATAAAAATAATATATATAATTATTATATATTAATTATAATATATAATAATGTAAACGGGTTGGGTCTCTCTACCACTGTATTATTGCCATACATGCAAAGCCCATAATTATCTAAATCTAATCACAACTATTTTGATTTCACACCGCTAATAATTCATCATCAAAAACATAAGGAATATATAAAATATAATATAATATATATATTAATATAATATAAATAATATATATATAATGATAATAGTATATATATAATATATATATATAAATTGCTTACCTTTCTACGATCTATTTTCCACCACATACACTATGACCAGGAATTTAAAATATTTTTCATCAATGGCCAGCTCCCATTGATCCCTATAGGTCCCCAAAAAAAAACCAATATCTTTTAATTGGATGGCTCAATTTCTTTTTGTCTTTCAAGTCTGAGATCAACTGAAACGGTCTCATGGTCGGAGTTGACTAAATAAATCAAAATAAATACATAATAACAACAACAACAACAACAACAACAATAATAATAATAATAATAATAATAATAATAATAATTAAAATAATAATAATAATAATAATAATAATAATAATAATAATAATAATAATAATAATAATAATAATAATAATAATAATAATAATAATAATAATAATAATAATAATAATAATAATAATAATAATAATATAATAATAATAATAATAATAATAATAATAATAATAATAATAATATATTGTTATTGTAATTCACATCTGCTAATGGAAATTCTCTGGACTCGACCTCATCTTTAAACAACCATCATAATGAAGGCAGAATGCACCCACCCACCCCAATGATTCTATGTCTTATTCACTCCTTCTATAAATAATAATAATAATAATAATAATAATAATAATAATAATAATAATAATAATAATAATAATAATAATAATAATAATAATAATAATAAATAAATAATTCAAATTACTTAACTAAACTCTGTAAAATATTCAAATTAAGTTTGCAAGAAATGAACAGTTTAGATTCCTTTTTCCACCTCAAATTTTGATATTTCTAAAACTTTTCATTGCTATTTTCTGAAGAAATTTTAAAAATGTTCTAGTTCCCATCAATTTCTTATATTCCATTTTCAATATCGTAATATTTGCTCTTCTTTTGACTGCTTCTAAACTTTACTTATAGAGCAAAACTACTTCCTCTGGATATATGTACATATAACAGGTTTCTTCTCCAACTCTTCTATATTTTTGAAATGTTTATATATTCCCAGTGTTTAAGACTCATACATTTAGTTTCTCTTTCCACCTCAAACTCTTTCAAAGCAAACGTTTTCATGGCAAAAGTTGCAAAAGAAAAAAAAAAAAAAGATTTCAAAGCCATGATGACTATTATTGTATGAATAGATTTCAAGTCTTCTAGTACAGATGTCAATATAATATTTAAGGAATGCTAAAACAAAAAACAAATTTACAAAACTTAAGAATAGGGATATGTAAAAGTTTCTTGTCAGATCTTTATTACATTTATCATTTTAAGACCGACGTTTCCAAATAGGTGAGGTTGGTCCCTACTATGTGAAATTGGGACAGTTTTGTATGATGCATCTGAATTTGAGTAAAAGTCACCTCTTCACATCTACTTCTCTGATCAGAGGCGGTCCAATGGTAAAATTGGGTCAGTTTTGTATGATGCATCTGAATTTGACCAAAAATGACCTCTTCATATCTACTTCCCTAATTAGAGGTGGTTCAATTTATAAGTTCAAGCTTTTTTAAACATTTCAGAAGTGTATAAATTCCCTTTTTTATTAGGGTCATTTTATTTAAAAGGTATAATTATATGTCTCTAAAGGAGAGAAAGAGGTAAAAGAATTATAATATACTGCATTTGAAGGAGCATTTCAGAAATCTACAAAAGTTTTTAAAAAGGAGTGAAAGAGGTAGTAAAACCAGTTCATGCTGCAGCTTTTGCTACAGCATAATTGGTATGGGCTTCCTTTATTACAAGGTGTGAAGAAATTCAGCAGAGATTCATTATATTCTGGAGAGCATGAAACATGAAGAGCGGCCTTGTATTTCCAACGCAAATGGATGAAGACTGCACAAAAGAGAAAGTGCATCTTTGGTAATCTGAGAAATCGACGTGAGAATGAAATTATACTGATCTTGTAAAGAGCTGAGTATGGCATATATTTGAGCAGTGAAAATGAATTGGCATCTAGGGAGTAGCACAAACATTGAACATACTGCCACTAATACCACTCAAATATCAATTTTTATTAATTTTAAGATAGATGCGAATAAAGTATTCTCAAATATAAACATGGTCAAAGATTCCTTCCCATAATCACGTGGTACCAGTCTCGAAAAAGATTCCCTACCATTATTACTTGACAGCAGCCTTGGGTGGTTGAGATGGTGTGCCACTAAAGAACAATAACTATCAGCTTGTTCTAATGTACCGTTTTCTTTCTTCAATAATGTTGACTCAACATCACATCACTTTTTATTCTGAACCAAAACCCTACAACAGCACTACAGCACCACAACAGCAGCAATTTACCCACTGTAGACCTCTATCTTCAACTTTCATACAAAGGTGGGTGTTATATGTACAGAATGTGTATAATGATATTGGTCTATTACTAATTTTGAGCCTTTTAAATTTTCAAAAAAACTTCATAGTTTTGACTCTCATGATAATCTGGAACTTAATTCAAGAATTTGTACGGCTTATGTTTACTAGTCACTTTACTGATTATCCCAAGTTCATTGACTATGTAAACTTTAAATCATAACATTATCACATCCACTTTCTCTGAAAACTTGATTCTGGATAATCTAGATGATGATGATGATGATAATGATAATGATAATGATAATGATAATGATAATGATAATGATAATGATAATGATAATGATAATGATAATGATAATGATAGTGAGCCAGTGAGACCTGGAAATTTTAAAAAAGAGTAGGAATTAGTAAAAGAATTAATTACTTAAAACGAAATAATGATAATGATGATGATGATGATGATGATGATGATGATGATGATGATGATGATGATGATGATGATGATGATGATGATGATGATGATGATGATGATGATAATGATGATGATGGATGATGATGAATGATGATGAATGATGATGATGATCGATGATCATAATAATTATGATAAATGATGATAATGATGAATAAGAAAGAAGGTGGGTGATGAATGATGATGATGATGATGATGATGATGACTGATGAGATGATGATGATGAATGAATAATTATAATGATGATGATGATGAAAATGATGAAATGATATGATGATGATGATGAGAATGATGATGATGAAATGATGACTGAATAATCGATAATGATAATGATAAGATAATGATAATGATAATGATAATGATAATGATAATGAATAATGAAAATAATGATAATGATAATGATAATGGATGATGATGATGATAAAGATATGATGAGATATATGATGATGATGATGATGATGAATGATGATGATTGATGAGAATGATGATGATGATGATGATGATGATGATGATGATGATGATGCAGGAGGATGAATGATGATAGATACCCGAAGAAGTACTACAGATGGAGGCTGGATGGATGAAGTGAGATGATCGATATGATGAGAATGAGTGATCGATGAATGAATGATGATGATGATGAATGTTGATAATTATGTTGATGATGCTAATGATAATATTGATGCTGATGATGATGATGATGATGATGATGATGATGATGATGATGATGATGATGATGATGATGATGATGATGATGATGATGATGATGATGATGATGATATGATGATGAGATGATGATGATGATGATGATCGATGATGATGATGATGATCGATGTGATGATGAATGATATGATGATCGATGATGGATGATATGATGATGATGATGAGATGATGATGATGATGATGATGATGAATGATGATGATGATGATGATGAGATGATGATGATTAATGATAATGATTAATGATAATGATAATGTATGATTATATATGATAATGATAATGATGAATGTGATGATGAATGATGATGATGATGATGATGATGATGATGATGATGATGATGATGATGATGATGATGATGGTGGTGGTGGTGGTGGTGGTGGTGGTGGTGGTGGTGGTGCTGGTGATGATGATGATGTCTTGAGTTCTTGAAGATACAGCTAGTGAACTCTTACCAATTTTCTTTACATAACAACCACGAGCTTTTAGTGAAACTAGCTACTCTCATCTCTGCTCATTATGAAGATGAGCCTAACTTACTAAACCCTTCCTAAACTTTCAACCCATTGCCTTATGCTATTAAACTTTTCCACCTATGGGTTCCTTCAATATCTTACCCCTGTAGCCTATATTATCTCTTCAAATCACTCTCTGGCACATTCACACATTTTCAAGATGGATTTGACATTTTGGTGTAGCAAACTGGCTGGATTAGCGATCGTATTTCTCGACTTTTTGGGGGGGGGGGGAGGAATAAGAGTTTCAGCAGAACATGTGGCTAAGGTGGGGTGATTCTCTAAATGACAGAGAAACATACATTCAATTTTCTTTTCCTTCAATTAAACCTTGCAAACCTAGTTTTAACTCTCATTTGATTGTATGGTCTTTGTTGCAGGTACACCGTTTTCAAGAATTTCCATCATTAAAATTTCAAGAACTTTCTATCATATTCAGTTCGGCGAAAAATTTTTCTTCAAAATACCCCAAAAAAGGGTAAATTTCTCTGAAAAAAGAATGTAACACTTTCTGCTACTTGGCTAAAGTATCAACTTAAACTTCTTCTTTCATGGCTTCATTGAAATTCTAAGGGATGATGAGATGGATCACTAAACTAAATACTGATCTTATGAAACCCTAGTCAAATACTTCCTCATTTCAAGGAAAGATAATGCGACTGATTTTTTTGAAAATTTTCTCACCCACCCCAGACTTCACCACAATGCTCATTCTTTTAATGCACTCTGCTGGCAATTCTGGAACACTCTTCCTTATTTTATTTTTCCTCCTTTTATTGATGAACACACTTTCACACACTATATATCAAAATTAATAGCATTTTACTTTAGAACAATTGTTTTCCCAAACTAATGGGTTT
This sequence comes from Trachelipus rathkii, assembly GCA_015478945.1. NCBI lineage: Eukaryota > Metazoa > Arthropoda > Malacostraca > Isopoda > Trachelipodidae > Trachelipus > Trachelipus rathkii. The sequence goes on from JABUQX010003064.1 coordinate 39,861, forward strand.
CATTGCGTTTTTTTCCACTAGAGGTGACAATAATATATATATATATATATATATATATATATATATTATATAATTTATATTTCTCTAATATATATATAAATTTATAACTATACCGTATATGATTATTTGCATATATCATATATCAAGTATTTATATCAAAATATGTAAAATTATATATATTTATATATATATATATATATATATATATATATATATATATATATATATATATATATATATATATATATATATATTTAGTTGCTCCCACTACTCTCCTATGAGAAGTGAGCGTCCCTGAGATATTATGACACCATAGCACGTCCGACCAAGAGATCAACAAAGAAAAAGCGTCAAAACTATTTTTAATGTCCGTCAGAGTAAAGAGGTCTAGCAGGAGATCTTCTGTATCATCGATTGTCAGGGAGGGGCATCTTTGACAGAGGAGTATGGGAACATTTTGAATTTTGTATTTATATTCTCGAAGGGGGGGGATGGTGCCCAAAGCGTAAACAAGAAAGAATTACTCTGGTTTGCTGGTTCAAAGTTAATTCTGTAGGGAATATTTCGGGCAGGCGTGTCTGGAGTATGGTGTTAATTGGATATGCAGAGATCATTCTTTGGGTTAACTGAGTGTGGAGATATTTAATAATAGGAGTATCTGCTTGCAGGGAAGGGAGCTGGTCTGATTCTTTTCCTTCTCAGTGGAAGGGGTTATTGTAATGTTTGATGTAGGGAGTGGTCTACTGAAAGTGACTTGTTGTATAATTAGCAGCCCATCATGTCGAGATGGGCACTTACCAGGGTTGTGGAGTCGGTTCAAAAATTTTCTGACTCCGACTCCACCCTCTTCAAAATTACCGACTCCGACTCCACCCTTTTGAAAATTACTGACTCCAACTCCACCCTTTTGAAAATTACTGACTTCAACTCCGACTCCACCCTTTTCAAAATTGCTGACTCCGACTCCACTCTTCAAAACTACCAACTCCCCGACTCAACTCCACAACCCTGGCACTTACAGGAAGAATTTTTGTTTTAGCAAGTGATGGATGGGTATGGAGATAAGTGAATCTGTTATTATTCTAAGAGCCTTATTTTGTACTGCTTCTAGTTTTTGCATATTGGACTATGATATTGCTGGTGCCCAGACTAGTGCTGGGTAGCTTAAGAAGAGATGGAGATACTGCCTGTAAACTTTTGTGAGGCTTTATAAGTTTTGATCAAAAAATTAACTTGTGTGTGGCTCTTAGAGGTAATATTGTTTGTGTGTTGGGGGGAGGGGTAAATGTCATGAGTGAATCAAAGGTTAAGCCCAAGAATGTGGGTCATTTATTAAAAGAAAGTCTAATGTCTGAAAGAAACAAGTTGGATGGGTGATGGGATTCTCTTCTATCAGGTGGTAGCAGTGTGATAGAGGATTTTCGAGGGGAGACAGTCATTCTATTTGCTGATTCCAATGTTCAAGTTGGTTTGTATATTGTTGTATTTATAGAGGAGTTTTGAGCTGATTGCTAGATGTCACATAGTTGCTGATTTTTATAGATGGGGTTGTGGGTTGAGGTAGGTCACACATATAAAGATTGAAAAGCATTGGTGATAATATGACTCCTTGAGGGACTCCATTATATAGTTTGTATGTGGTGGAGGAGTGGCTTCCTCGTATGACCTTAGGTGTACTTCCGGTTAGGAAGTTTGCAACTATTTTCTTGTCACTGATATTCATTTCTGTATTTAATACTATATCTATTAAGAGGTGGTGTGGAAATGTATTGAAAGCTTTTTTTTATGCCTATTGCTAATAGTAGAGTACGTTTTGGGGGTAGGGTTTGGTTAAATCCTAAGGATGCTTTGTGTTAGGTTAGTTAGTAGTGTAGTGGTGGAATGTTTTTGTCTGCCAAGAGGGGGAAAGAGGGGAAGATTCTATTTAGTGTTAATCTCTCTCTAACACTTATATATATATATATATATATATATATATATATATATAAAATATATAATTTTTAAATATATATATAATATATATATATATATATATATATATATATATATATATATATATATAAAATGTACTAAAAGCCAATGATGAGGTCTCAAATGAAAAGTATGTGGAAAAATGAGGAGGAAAAAAAGAAGACAAAGTTGCCTATATATATATATAGGGGGAGGAAGAGGTAAATGAATGGTTTGGAAGGAGGATGAAAGGGGACTTATAAGAGAATAGGAAGCTCTTCTGGAAGGAAGAACAAAGGTTAAGAAAGAGAGTAAAGGGAATCTTCATAAAATAGCAATTAGGGGTGGTATTTTCATGAATGATGAAACGGATGTTAAGAGAGTGTGGAAGGACAACTTTGAAAATCTGCATAACATTGACAGTAATGAAGAGGTGATAGTGAATATGCATAGATTTGATGATGTAAGAAGACAGATATTTTGGGAATGAGGTAATTAGTAGAGAAGAGGTAATAGGTAGAGAGAAAGTTGAAGAATGGTAAATCAGCAAGTATAGATGGAATTACTGGTGAAATGACTGATATGATTGACTGGATATGGAAATTGTGTAACAAAGCATTTACGGAGGGTATAGTTCTGAAGGGTTGGAGGAGAGCAGTAATAGTACCCTTATATAAGGGTAGGAGAATAAAGGGAACTGTAGGAACTATAGGGGAATTAGTTTATTGAATGTTGTAGGGAAGATATATGGTGATATTTTGTCGGAATGCGTCAAGTGCCTGAGAGACTAATTGGTGAAGAACAAGGTACATTTAGAAGTGGTAGAGGATGTGTGGATCAAATCTTTACATTAAAACAAATGATTGAGAAAATTAGAGAGAAAAAGAATATTGTATTTAGGTTTTGCGAATTTGCAACAGGCAAATGATAGGATTAATAGGAAGGCTCTATTGCAGGTGTTAGTGATATATGATATTGGTGGTAGCCTTCTGAGTGGAATCAAAAGTATGTATGACGATAGTGAAGCATGTGTAAGAATAAATGGGAGTTGAAAGTGATTGGTTTAATATTAATAGAGGAGTGAGGCAGGGATGTGTTATCTCTCTTTGGTTATTCAATTTGTATATCTAGATACGGGGGGAAAGAATTAGCAGGGAAAGTTGTTAGAATGATGGAGAATGGAAGAGAGTAGAGGGTGCCCTACCTATTATATGCAGATGATTTGGTTTTGGGTTTTGTGTGGCAAATCTGAAGAGTTTGAGAGGATTGATAGAGGGATTTGGCAGGGTGTGGTAAAGGAGGAGTTTGAAAGTAAACGTAGATAAGAGTAAGGTTACAGTTGTGTGTGAGGATAGTCCTCTGTGTGAAGTTATATTGGATGGTGAGCAACTGGAACAAGTGTCCGGGTTTAAATATTTAGGATTTATGTTGGATGAAAAGGGAATGGATGATGCAGTGTGCATTGGAAAGTTGTGAATGGTAGAAAGGTGGCTGGAGCAATTAAATCCTTGGTGGATGTAAAGGGACCAAAGTCTTGAGTGAGCAAGAGTTTTACATGAGGGTATGTTGTTACCTGTGTTAATGTATAGTACTATACATTAACACAGGTAACAACACTACTTAGTGAAACTATGGTCTTAGGGGCGTGTTAGGTGCGAGAAGAATTGATAAAATGAGGAATGAAGGGGTAGATTCAGTATTTTGCTTGGGCATAGTCTAATTTTCCGCCCCCCCCCCTAAAAATGGACTTAAAATTCGGAATTTTCAGCCGATCTTGACTAAATAAACACCAAACTGTAGCTTTTTTTGCCCTCTAAAACGTTGTTTTCCGGTGTTTTTCTGTGACTGTAGTCATTCTTTCAGAATTTTCAATTTTTCAAAATCCATGTTTTTGACTATTTTCATATCAACTTTCAGATTTTTTGCGCAATGACTTCAAACTTGAAATATGCATAGATGGGTCCATTACCTACAATAATTACATAGAACATTTTTGATTTTTTGAGTTTTGTGCTCAGCGTTGTTCAATTTCCAAACCCATTTTTTTTGGATTTCAAAAGTGAAAAATTGATATATTTTTTTTTATACTCGTGCGATCAAAATGAAATTTTCAGGGCATATGCACCCGGATAAAATACACATTTTTTACTTAGATAATTTCTTTGTATATGCAATAGGTTTGGATTTGTTCTTGGAACAAATTTAAAAAAAAAAAATTTTTGAAATTTTTTTAAAAATTTTCTATTGAGTATACAAAAAAATTATCTAAGTAAAAAAGATGCATCTTGCCCGACTATACAAGCCCTGAAAATTTGATGTTGATCGGATGAGTAGAAAAAAAAATAGTCAATTTTTCACTTTTCAAATTAAAAAAAAAAAATGGGTTTGGAAATTGGACAACACTGAGCACAAAACTAAAAAATTTGAAAAAGTTCTATGTAATCATTGTAGGTAATGGACTCATCTATGCCATATTTCAAGTTGAAGTCATTTGCAAAATTCTGAATTTGATATGAAAATAGTCAAAAACATGGATTTTGAAAAATTGAAAATTCTGAAAGAATGACTAGTCACAGAAAAACACCGGAAAACAACGTTTTAGAGGGCAAAAAAGCTACATTTTGGTGTTTATATAGTCAAAATCGGCTGAAAATTCCGAATTTTATGTCCATTTTTAGGGGGGGCGGAAAATTAGGCTACGCCCGAGCAAAATATTGGATCTTGCCCTTATTAAGGAGTTGTGTGGTGTAAAGAAAAGAGTAAATGAGATTGATATGGTTTGGTCATGTGGAAAAGATGGATGATAGTCGGTTGGTTAAGCTGATGTATAGAGGTAAGTGTGCTGGGAATCGACCGGCTGAGAGACCTAAGAAAAAGTGGACTGAGTCAGTAAAGGAATGCCTGAATGAGAGGAATGTGAGTTTGGCAGAGGCGAGAAAAAAGGTGCATAATAGGAGTGAATGACAGGGTTTTGTGAGGGGGTATGGTTGTGGCCCAACTTGGCCAGGATATGAACTCTACATTGACGAGACAACATTGTGAGGGTCCGTCGAAGTCACGTGAAGCTCGTTTTTTTTTTTTTTTATACTAAAGGGTATATAGGGGATGGTAAGGTTGGGCTTTCTTTTCGACTTTCATCATATTCTTTCTGTTTCCGGTGCATGTTGCAAACCTTACCCCTAGTTTTGGG
>JABUQX010003064.1:50000-77500 GCA_015478945.1 Trachelipus rathkii
AAAATGTACTTATATTGCCCTACACTGAAACACTACTAATACATTTAAAAGATATTTGCAATTCAAATCTACATCTTCTAATAAATGATAATAATAATAATTTTTTTTTTTTAAATTAATCAATAAATTATTTAAGTGAATATTTTTGAAGCAATCACTAATGCTGCTTCTGCATTGAAAATACTTTCCCTCCTAGGCTATGGTACAGTATCACAAGCCAGTTTCGTGTACACGTTGCATGATGAAATAATAGTATATTCTGACCTAATATTTAATTTTCAGAAGTCACTACTGAATACCTAATTAATTATGGGATTAACAATTCAATATCTAAAGAAATGCGGGTTTGTAAAGCTTAAAAATATATAGCCTAGTTAGACTAGGCCTTCAAAGGCTAATAGTAGCACAGCTTACCTTTCCCGGCCAAGGAGAGAATCCCTTCATTTTGGCCCTGAAATAAATAAAATTTTAATCAACAAATTAGTTAAGGCACTAACTGACACATTACTGAGTAATATAATGGAAATAATTATCATATATTATGAAAATTATCTTACCAAACAAGATCACCAACTTTATACGCTTCAACCATGATTGAAAGTTGTACAATAACTGAATTGTTGGTAAAAACTTTTAGAAAGAGTTTGCGATTAGTAATTTTTAGAATTAAAGGGTAAAAACTTTTATTTCAAGTTTTAAAATAAAAATAACATACTAAATTTGTATATCTGTATTTTTAAATAAAAAATAATTAAAATACGCTTTATTTAAAATTCATTAATATTATTTGATGAATTTTATTATTCTAGAACGTTTAAGTATCCGATAGAGGGCAGCACTCTACAGTCAACAAACAATTTCGCGTAAAATTTAAATGATGAATGTCCTCAAACATTGAAATAACATTATTATAACAGTGCTATTTTCAACGCTTGCGCAATCCCGAGCAATCTAAAACATCTATGAAATTGTAAGTTAAAGAGAAATCTGTACAAACTACAATACTCCACCATATTCAACAATTCCCCAAAAAGCAAATGTTCATTTTTATCTCTTTCTACAACAACGATATTGAAGGCCAGCGAATAAAAAACAACAACAATCCATGTAAATTGCACGTAAAAAAACACGTACCATTGTCAATTATCCAAAACAGCACAGTATAAATGTTCATACTATGATATAAATCTGCAACCAGCTAAGTATAAAAGAAAATAATATATATTAAAAAATAGTTATAACAAAAGACACCAATTACACAAACTAGGAAAACAAAATATATTTTACAGAAAATTATTTTCATTGTAAATATATATATATAGTATTTATATATATATATAGAAGAATAAATACATAATATATATATATATATTATTATATTATTATATATATATTATATATATAATATAATATATATATATTATATATATATCTAAGTATATATATAGGTGATTAATTGTTTAGAGGACAACTATATCATCCATACTCAAAAATACAATAGCCAAGGGTAAAAGGATACATTGCTGGAATGCTGGTCCAGAAAATAGGGCGGAAAATGAAAAAAAAAAAAAAAAAAAATATAATATACGTATACGTATATCCTCAAAACTACATATAGTACTGCGAAATGAATCAATTTTGGAATCTGTAAATTAGATAGGAAAATGTAAAAAAAATAAAAAATAAAAATATTTATTGCTAATGAAATTGACTCCCATAAGAGTATTTAAGAGCTTTTATTGTTACTCGTTAAAATAAATAGATTTCTATTAAATTTTTTGCTTTTTTTTCTTTACTAAAGAATACCCCAAGGGGTATACCGCACCGATGGCAGGATCTGGGTCTCTCGGCCTTTCGGGAACTACGGGGTAGGACTGAATTCCCCTCCCGGGAGGGTCTCCGAACCGTCATTGGTATTTGGGTTGTCGCGTGGTTTCCTCGCCTCCCCTAGGGGTATGGAAAACGTCCCCTGTGTCGTCGGCTCGAGCCCCATACATTGCCTACCTTTACAAATAATTATATAAGTATATTATAAATTAAAAAAAAAAAATTAGCCAATTTTTTTTATTTTTTTTATTTTTTTGTACTATTTTCCTAACTAAAATTTACAATGGATCCAAAAATGTATTCCCTTCGCTAGCTCTTGTAAGTTTGAGATTATTGATGCTTTTTTTCTTTTTTTTTGCTTTTTTTTTTTTTCGTGACCGTTTCCGTATTAAAATATTGAAAGGGACCATTTTGTATTTATTTTTCCTGTAACTATTGTAGTTTTGAGATATGGATCGATGATATTTCGGCTCTAAACTAAATATCCCATATATATATATATATTATTTTATATATATATATATATATATATATATATATATATTACATATAATATTATATATATATATTATATATATATATATTACTATATAAACAAATTTTTAATGTATTATAATTGTTACAACATGCGATCTTTTTAGCATTTATATATGTATATATACATACTGTATAATATAATATATATATATTATATATCATATATATATATAATTATATATATATATATATATATTATAATATATATGTAAATATTATTATATATATTTATATATATATATATATATATATATATAATATTATATATAAATATATATATATATTATATATTATATATATAAAATATATATATATATATATATATATATATATATTATATATTATATATAATAGAAAATTCAAGCTGTGAATCCCGTAAGTTATTATTATAATAATAGGGAGTGGAGTAATTTTTTTAAGAAACAACAGTGATATTAATATTGTATATGAGACAGGTCCTTCTGATGTGAAGGGCGTAGTTTCGATCCCTTTGTGGAATTCTGTCCGACGCGTTGTGGAAGACTAAAATTTTTTTATATAAATAATGAAAACCTGTAACTTTAGAATCAATGAAATATGTAAATAAATTAATTATGTATTTTTTTGTTAAGATTTTTTTTGAAAAAAGGTGTGGTGGTGAATAATGTGTTAAGTGTGGGGTCTAATGAATATTCGCTAGTAGTTTGTTATAGGTTTGGGATATTTTTTATCCATAAGTGATTTCAATTATTTTGCAGTTGTGGGGGTCAAGTACTGTTTGATAGGGGTCTATGTGATTAAAGTTAATTATTGTGATTGAGTTGGTTATCTGTGTAAGGTGAGGGCAGAATTTTGTGAATCTTTTATGAGGTCTTCATTGTGTTGTTTTTTACGTCTAAGGAAGTCATTTGTTTCTCCAATGTAGCAAGAGTTACAGTTAAAACAGGGGATTTTGTATACACATTGGGAGATGGTTTGGGGAGTGTGTGTTGGAGGTTTGAAAATCCGTTTGAGAGAAGATGTATTAGAGGTGGTAAGTTTTAAAGATTCAGGTAAAGATCTTATGATAGAGGTGTGAGGTACATGTGGTACGGGTAGATAAGAAAAGGATTTGGGAGGTAAATCAATGGTTGGGTTGTAAAATTTTTGTTTGGCTTTTTTAAGAGAACGAGTTATGATATGTTTGGGGTAAGAAAGTTTGTTAAATGTAGTGAAGATGTAATTAAGTTCAGTTTGTAAGAAAGGGGGGGAACATATGCGTAAAGCTCTAAGAAAAAGGGAAGAGAGAATGCCAATTTTTGTGTTGGTAGCATGTGAGGAAAACCAATGAGTGTAAGAGGGATTAAAAGTAGGTTTACGGTAAATACTATATAAGAATGTCGGGCTATTTTGCCAAGAGAGAAGGGTGTCAAGGAAAGGTAGTGTTTTGTTGATAGAGAGTTCCATAGTGAATTTGATATTAGTGTGTATAGAGTTGATAAAATTAAGGATGATATTAGGGTCAGTGGTTAGGGGGATGGAGACAAAAATGTCATCGACATAGCGAAGCCAGGTAGTGTTGGAGAGAAGAGGGTGGTTAAGAATAAAAAAGTGCTCAATAAGCTCCATAAATAAGTTGCTAAGTATAGGGGACAAAGGAGAGCCCATGCTAAGACCAGTGTTTTGTTTGTAGTAAAGATTGTTAAAGTGGAAGAAATTATGTTCAAGAGTGAGGTAAATTAATTTTTTTAAGAAAGGGAAAGGATAAGCTAAGTTGTAATTGTTTTCAGAGAAGTAACGTTCTAATAGAGAGATGGTGAAAGGTACGGGGACAGAGGTGAATAAAGAGGTGACGTCAAACTTTTGCTAAATGTTATCACAGTTTCAAAAACTTTCAACAAATTTGGTATTCCTACTTACCAAACTCGCTTAACGAATTTACTAATTTACTCAATATTGCGCATACTGCCAAAAACCATGCTGTAGAATTAAAGAAATTGTCTCTCGACAATAAATTCAACCTTATTTACTACAACAGCCCATGGGTAATAAACTCATCTGAAGATAGAATCATCAACTTATCAGACTATGCCCTTACTAATGACGAGAAAATTATTTTGGGTTATGGTTTATCTTTTTCTCTTCAGAATGAAAACCCATTACTTCAATTTTGCTCCGATTTTGAACTTTGGAAGAGTCGCACTTCAAACTCCAACTATAACTACGACTTTATTAAAGGATTGATGATTGATGGTATTATCAACAACTCAAAACTTAGATCGACACCCAAGAAATTCTTTACTGCCTTAACTTCACTCAGGAATAATCAAAATATTGTTGTAACTAGATCGGATAAAGGACAGAATTTAGTAATCTTGAACAAGGATGACTATATCTCTAAATGTAACGATCTTCTTATTGATAACACTTACACACTCCTCAACAAAAATCCTCTTAACAACTCTCACATTAGATTTAACCAACATCTTAAACTCATCACTAAAGATTTCCCCAACCTCAATAATGATTTAAAACCCAGCCTCCCTCGTCTCTCACAATTTTATGGTATCCCTAAGATACACAAACCTAACAACCCTGTACGCCCCATTATTTCTAACATCTAATTCTGGTTTCTTAAAGGGTCTTTTGGCTTTCCCAACATCAATACCTTCCTATGGCTAAATTCACCTCTCATCTTAAAAACATGAGACGTATCTCAAACAGCATATTTTACCCTCACAACAACGATATCGTCTTAGTTTCTTGAGTCAACCTCTTTATTCACCTTGTCCCGTATGCTTTAACCATTCTCTATTAGAACGTTACTTCTCTGAAAACAATTTAACTTAGCTTATCCTTTCCCTTTCTTAAAAAATTTAATTTAACTCATCTTGAACATAATTTCTTCACTTTAACATCTTTACTACAAACAAACTTGGTCTAGCATGGCTTCTTTGGTCCTATCTTAGCATTATTTATGGACTTATTTGAGTCACTTTTATTTTATCCACTTCTCTCCAAATACTGGTTCGTATGTCGAAGACATTTTTGTCTCCAGTTCTCGCTTACCAATGACCTATATCATCTAATTTTATGATCTATACAGCCTAATATCAAATTCACTATGGAACTTCTTATTAACAAAACAACCTTTCCTTGAACAGCTTCTCTCTTGCAAAATAGCCGACATTCTTATATAATAGATTTACTGTAAACCTACTTGTGATTTCTCTTACATCATGTGGTTTTCTCAATGCTACCGTAAACAAAATTTGCATTCCCTTCCTTCTTTTTCTAGAGGTTTACGCATATTTCCCCATTTCTTACAAACGAACTTAATTAATCTTCACTACATTTAAAAACTTTTCTTACCCAACATTATTAACTTCGTTCTTTAAAAGCCATACAAAATTTTACAACCAACATTGATTTACCTCCGCAATCTTTTCTATCTACCCGTACACAGTCGTCACCTTTCATAAATTTTACCTGAACTTAAAACCTTACACTCTAATACATCTTCTCTCAAACCGATTTTCAAACCATCAACACACACTCCCAACCATCTTCCCAATGTTATACAAATCACTGTTTTATACTGTAATCTTGTACACTTGGGAAAAAGTGATTCTTAGGACGTAAAAACAACACCATGAAGATCATAAAAGATGTCACAAATCTGCCCTACCTTCACCAGATCACTACTAATCACAAAATTACCTTATCAATGACCCTTATCAACAGGTACTTGACCCTCTACAACTGCGAATATTGAATCACTATGTATAGAAAAAAATATCCGAACTATGAAAAACTACTAGGCGAGATATTCATTGACCCCAACTTAACACATTATTCACACACACCTTTTTCAAAAAATCTTACATACCATACTAATTAATATTTATTTACTAATTCATTGATTTAAATTTTACACTTTATGATTTATATTAAAAAAAATTATTAGTCTTCCACACGCGGGTCGGAAATCAGAGGATCGTCAAGGATGAAGCTAACGCCTTCACAACAGAAGATGTCTATAATATATTATGTAATAATCACTGTGTTTTTTAAAAAAATTACTTCAGGCCCTATTTATTGATAATATTATATATTATATTAATATATAATAATATATAAATTATAATATTATATTATATAATATATATATATATATATATCATATATATATATAATATATATATATATTATTATAGATATATATATATATTATATATTATAATTATTATATATATTATATATATTATATATTATATATAAATATATATATATATATATATTATTATATATATTATATAAATAATATAATATATATATATATAATATATAATATTATTAATATTTATATATTATATTTGGAAACTAGTCGGATTGTAGTTTGCAATAATATATTTTTATAAAATCAATGGCAATGTTTATTTAACAATACACAAAATAATATTTAAATCTTAAACTGGAGGTGATTTTTGAATTAAAAAAGTGAAATAATGTCCAGGATAAAAAGTGATGCAAGCAACTATTGAGATATTATATTATTATATTATAATATAATATATATATATATATATATAGTAATATATATATATATATATATATAATATATATATATAATATATTATATATATATATATATATATATATATATAATATATTATATATATATATATATATTATTATATATAATGCGTATATAGCAGTTTCAAATCACCTTTCGAATCATAACGAAAATTTTTCTAAGTTAAAAAAATTTTCTAAGTTTCGAAAAGTGAAGTTAGTTTTCCAGAAAATTGTTTAGTGGGCAAGCTTCTGGGCATAATTCAAGAAGCTCGACTAAGATATTTTCTTAAAGAGAAACTTAACTAACTTAATTTTTGAAGCTTAGAATTTTTTGACCTTTAGAATATTTTATCGGTGATTTAAAGGTGATTTAAAAGTGCAATTTTCCTATATATAAATTATATTATAATATATTATTATATATATTATAATATATATTATATCTATATATATATATATATATAATATATATTATATATATATATAGTATATATATAGAGTATATATATATATATACTATATATTATATATATAGGATTTGTATGATTTTAGACTCGCAGTTTGCTATTTTTTTTGTTGTTTTTTTTAAATAATTTCTAGTATATGAATCTAACATCATTTTTAAGTGGTGAGACATGATCAAAATATATAGGCCGTGTACGTTTTCGATCCGTCAGTTTTACTATCTAAGTTATATATATATTTATATATTATATATATATATATTATTAATATATATATATATATATATATATATATATATATAATATATATAATATAATATGTATATATTTTTTTAAATAAAGGAATACCCAGGGGTAAACCGCAGATGGAGGAGTCGGGGTCTCTCGGCTTTCCCGGGGAAAGACAGGGTAGGACTATTTTTCCTCCCGGGGAGAGTCTCCGGACTCCCGTTTGGTATTTGGGTGTCGCGGGGATTCCTCCGTCCCTCCCTATTGGGTATGGAAAACGTTCCCCTTGCCCGTCGCTCGAGCCCTAAATATTTGTTTGTATTTTTTTTTACATTTCTTGTATGTCAAATCAAAATTTATCTTATGTATATTGGTTTTTTTGTATAAGTGTTGTATTTCGAGATATTTCATTAATTTTAATTTTTTTTTTTTACCCATTTTGTAATAAGCTTTATGTGATTCCAATATGTAATTGGTTTTTTTCTGTAAGTGTATATTTCGAGATATTTCATTTTTTTGAAATTTTTTTTATATAAATGTGCTTTTTAAAAATTATTTTAAATATTTCGAATATTTCATTGTTAGTAATAATTTATAGGGAATATGTTAAAAAAAAACCAAAAAAAAAATCAAATGAGGAGTCGTAAAACATAAACAGGGCCTTAATAATACAAGTATATGTATACACACTATATTATATATATATATATTTTATATATATAATAATATATTATATATATATATATATATATATTAATTTATATTAATATTATAATATATATATATATAGATATATATATATATATAATATTATATATATATATATATTATATGGGTTTATTAAAATGGATGCAGGTATAAGATTTTCATGAGACTTAGATGGAATGCATAAATGATTCAAAGAAATGAAAACGTAAAATTAAACTCGAGAATGATCGACTCTGAAAAATTATGAAGTTTCCAATAATGACCTGATAAATTTTGATTTTCCTTAATTTTCTTGAAAAAATATGTGTAGGAAAAAAATTAAAAAATAAATTGCACGTACACGAGCATTCTGTGTTAATGTTCCGCCTCCCCTTATAATCTCCAACCGTGGGCGTGTTAAGATGAATAACTATATATAATAATATATTAATATAGTATATATATAGTATATTATATATATATTATATAGCTATATATATATATATATATATATATTATATTATATATATATATATATATTTATTATATTAAACAGAGAGCTATATAAAAAAAATGCATTTTAACTGGTAAAATTGTTTTGACATTAACACATGAATTTTGCGATATATATTAATCTAAGAATTTTTTCCTCTGTTTACCTTTAATCTAGTACTAACTTAAAATATTTCATATAAGTTTCGTGAAAATCTGAAGACCGCTAGTTATTATAAAATAATGAATTTTTGTGACTTCATATAAGCTCACAGTTACCTGAAAATTCGTTCACAAATTCTGTGACGCTACATGTTTCATTATATTGTCATAAATATATATCATCACCATGCATCCACTTCTTCCAAGCTGGGGATAATGTGCGTATCATGAGTCGGAAGCAGAAAAGTAGTAAGAAGTAACATGAACACATGTCGAAATAGAGCCCAGCCTTTACGCCCTTTTATACTATTAGTGAAACTCGTCGCAGTCAGAAAATCCACCTAGAGCTAGGAACTCGACAGACCCTCACTTATGCATTTGAGTTTGGGGTTCATCCTTGGCAGGTGGTGACACAACCATACCGCTCACAAAACCCCGCATTCACTCTATTATGCACCTTTATTTCTGCCTCTGCTAAACTCACATTCTCTCATCCAGTGATTCCTTCACTGATTAATCCACTTTGTCTTCGGTTCCAGCGTGGATTCCTAAACCCTCACAATATACTTCCGTTTAACCAGCGAAATTCCATCTCATTCCTCCATGACAACCCCATCTCAAGTATTTCATTTATTCTTTCTTCACCAACAACTCCTCTAATAGTTCGATTCTCCATTTACAATACGTCTAATTAACACGCCCTAGTATATATTATATATGATATATATTATATATATAATATATAGATATATATATATATATATTATATATATATATATTATATTTATATAAAAGATATATATTATTATAATTATTTATATATATATTATATATTCATAGGTGATAGGTTGGGTATAGTAATAGGGGCATTAAATGTCAAATAAGCCCATACCGCCAATCTTTTCAGCATACAGACGTACTACATCACCTGATTGCACATACACTTATCATTTTTCAATTTTAAGAATATATCCTAATACTCTGTATGTCTCTGTATAATTAATTGCTGAAAATTTATTCGTTATAAGCAGAATTAAAAGCGTCTCTTTCCGATGCTTTTACTGGTCCGATACTTGGGGTGTCGTATTCTTTTATGCTAATAATTAAAAGATGATTATAGGTTCGAAACGATGAAGTTTTCTGAAGTGCGCATTACTTCCTCTGTAATTGAGAGAGTACATCCTATTTGCTTCTTTTCTTCTTTAACGTGCTTAATCCCTTCTCAGAAGGTACACGGGGGACTACAGAATTAACGTTAAGTCGGCTATCCCAAGCTATTCGCACAAGTGTTCGAGCCGAGGTTTTTATTTTGCGTCCCAGGAGATAAAAATCTAGACTGCTTATGGAGGATTGAACATACAAGCGTCCTCGTCGTATGAGAGTCGGCGTGTGCAAATTCGTAGCCAGAGGCTTTCTTTTCAAATAATGAAAACGGATAAGCTTGGATATAATTCTCTTGATTTCTGTTTCAGGAAGGTGCTGCTTAAGTTCCTGTCATCGTCAAATAAACCCTAAAGAAGTCATCATGGGATGCTTATTTTTTTCATGCCCCGAAATAGCAAAATTATCCTCCTTAATTGAACAGAAACCTTTTTTTCAGTAATTAATATAGGAATATTAAATCAAACCCCCTGGTTACATTAATATCTTCGGATAAGATGTTTTTCTGACACTTGTTGCTTTAATTATCTCAATCATAATAAATTGTTTCTTCCTTTTCTCTTCGGTTTGAATTCCTGACTTCCTAAATTCTCTGTATTTCTGCTTAAAGACCTGAATCTATTCAAATAGTTTGTTTTTTTGTTTTTATTGCCATTTAGAGATTAATCCGTTGGATATTGATCTATTTTCTTCCTCGGTCTACATTCATATCCTTCATTCATATATATTGTTAACCGTTATATTTGAAATTCTTCTAAGACGTGATTTTTGGTCTCTTCTCTTCTCTTTTTCATTTCATTTCATGTTTCTATGGCACCGGTGTAGAATGAACTTTAAATCTATAACAATTCCACAGTTCAGAGAGTATACCGTTCGCTGAAGGAATTTGGTCTATCTTATCACTATCTAATTATGCGATGACCCGTGCCTAATTTTTCCTCATTAAATACTGTTACATATGTGTTCTAAAGTTATATAAGTCTAAATCCAGTGTGAAGAACTTCCTCTCCTCAACATTGTCGAAAAGCGATAATATTAAGAAACTTGAACCATATTCCGTTTAAGAAAAATTTTCAAAGAAAATGTACATGGTCAGCATCACCTCATAACGCAGATCAATTTTAATTTTAACTCTTCAGCAAATCAATCTCATTTCTTAGGCAAGTTGACCAAACTTATGAACAGTTTCAGTTAACATCCTAGCATTTCTCATTGTCTCCTCGACTTTATAAGAAACATTGCGATTTATAGCTATTAACATTTTATGATCTCTATTTCTAGCTTCTATATATTGCTCGATACTTCCCAATTACTACTAATAACAGTATCTAAGAACTTTAATTTGTTAACAGTCTCTATCTATCCCCATTAGTAATTAAAAGAACATTACACTTTTTACTATTAAAATTCATTTGCCAATTTTTCACTCCAATTCCCAACAAAAAAAAATTACTCTAATTCGTGCTTAATTTTTATACTACTCCCAAAATTTCAAACAGAAGTGGTTAGTTTTTGTATCGTCAGCAAACTTAGAGCCTACACATTTTATTTATTTGAACTTCATTTATATAAATTCCAGCTTAAATCCCTAAGAAATACTACTTTTTTTTAGCCCCCCAAATAATGGTTTAACACTTTAATGCTACATATTGCCTTCTGTTGCTCAATAATTTTTTAAAACTTCATTATGCACCATTCCCTCTATGCCGTACTGATAACTTATGCATATACCGTACTATGATAACTTGTGCATCAGTACACCGTAAGGTACTTCATCTACCAAGGGCTTTGTTTAAATATAAATATCAAATAGCTTCCTTATTTTACAGATATTAAACATTTTAAAGACCAAATTATTGATTAAGCAAATGAATTCTTATAGTGATCGTAATGAAAAGAAAAATTAAAATTTATTGATATTATGTGATTTTTAATGCACAGTGGACGTGTGATCCGCGATTTCCATATCATCCAAATATGAAGAAAAAAGAAAGTGAAAAGTGATTGTATTTTTTCTAAATTGACGAGATACCACAGTGAAGGTCCGTCGCGGTCTTGTGAAGCTCTAGGATGAATTATTTCGATTGTGACGGGCTCTCACTAAAGGGTATGAGGGGATGGTAGGGGAGGGGTTTTCCTTTCGACTTACGTTATGTTCTTCTACTAACTTTTTTGTTTCCAGTGAATGTTGCGCACATCACCTTCAATCTAGGGAAAGGAGGAAGATAAAGAAGAAGAATAACCATGTTACTAGGAGTATGAATTAAAAATGTGAAGTATTAGGTCATACCATTACTAATAATGTTCAAAATTTGGAATAAGTAATAATGTTCAAAATTTACCATTTAAATTAATTTGAACGAAGTACCTTAATATTTTAAATGTATGCGAACATATACTAATATAGTTATTACCTGGACAATTTAAGCACCGAAAACATTATTCAATTTATCGAAATTATACTTTGGACAGTACTTATGAAAACGACCTAATACCTAAGACTCCAACTTATTAAAAAGGTGTCTCTTTTAGAGCTTATTTTACCTGTTTGGATCCAACTCAGATTCTTCCTTCAGGTCCATACCTCTTGTAGTCATTACAAACCCAAGTTGTATAGCAATATTTACTGAAAATTAATAAAAGCTCTAATTTATAAACCAAGGATAATGAATTGCTATTCCTGCTTAACCGTGTTCATGGGCAAATTTTCAGTATATATTGGTTCCACACTCTAATGTATCTAAATATGTTTGCAGCTCCTTCTTTAGAAAACCTTGTAATTAACGCTTAACTTCAGAGAATAAAATCCCGTATCATCTTCTACAGGGTTCGGAATTGCAGCAAGAAGAATCATGTTTCAAATAACTGATAAACCAAATATGGGAACAAACATAGTAAAAAAAAAATGCTGTCCTAGTATATAGCGAATTACTAAAAGTAAAGCGATGAAGCAGTCATCCCAAAGGCAGAATGGTAAGTAGATTTTTAAAACTCGATGTCTAGTATTAGGCAATATTATCTTAAGTTTCGAAGGGGAAATCTTTTTCAAATATTTTCGTGGTTCTCCCTCCCCTATCTAGATATATGAAGGTGAAAATGAGAAAAATTATAATTAACGAAAAAAATTAGCTTCCCCCTCCATCAAAAACCAAAGATTCCTTCTTCATCCCGAAAAACAAAGAAAAACTTTCCAACTGGAAGGAAATGGTAATGACGTATTCGTACTTGTATAAACACGACATAGAAATATGCAAATCAATTACGAAAAGCTAATTTTACATAAAATTTTGCCCCAATATTAATTGAAGGAAGTTCAGCAAAATTTACTTAAAAACGTGAATAAGTTTCGAGTTTTCTTGGAGGAAAGCCAGAAGAAGCAAGTAGTAAAATCATGATAGATCAGAAAAAACTCCAGAATAGTTTCTGCAGAAGTCATACATTTTAATGTCCAAACATCAAATAATAAAAAAGTTATTCCTGTATGTGAGGAAGAAAGAATTTCCACAATGCAAAGTTCTGCGAGTAGTAAGAGGCGAATAAAAGTGGTAGCTGGGTTGGGCTCCCGCTACCACTTATTTCTGCCTTAGAAATGCTATCCATGCCTCGAAATTTCTGGTGCCATGTTGAGAACCACCCACAGTACTGGGAACTAAATGGCATCTTATGAAGATAAGTAAAGTATTAATATTACCTTGTTGAGGATATTAAGAAAAATGCTTTCTGATAATATTGTTTAATAAAAACTAACAACAACAACAGAAACAATATAAAACATTTTAAAAAAGGAATGATAACATTGGAATACCATAAATATTTCTTCTTATAATCGTAAAACCGTGTTCTTAAAAAAAACAATACTGTCAACTTGGAACAAATCATCACAAAGTTTCATCTAAAAAAAATAAAAAATTATATATATATATATATATATATATATATATATAATAACTTATATTCTGTATATATAATATATTTTTTATATATATATATATATATATATATATATATATATATATATATATATATATATATATATATATATATATATTAATCCAATCATCATCATCATCATCACCCACCTTCTCTCTCCAAGACAGGGGGTAAGGTGCGCAACATGCACCGGAAACAGAAAAGTAGTAGAAGAATATGACGCAAGTCGAAAAGAAAGCCCAGCCTTACCACCAACACCATAGGTGGTGGTGATGATTATATATATATATATATATATATATATATATATATATTATATAAAAAAAATATAAATATATATATTATATATATAATATATATATATTAATATAATAATAATATAATATAATATATATATATAGTATATATATATATATATATATATTATAATATATATATATAAATATTATATATATATATATAATATAATAATATATATATATATTATATATATATATATATATATATATATATCAGAAAAATGCAATACCCTGCAATCAAATTTGTATATGTAAATACCCCCTGATGTATTTTCCCCATGCTGGGATTCGATCCTGGACCCTAGCAGATGAGCGTGCAAGTGTTTGACCACTACCCCACGACGATACAAAAGAAGAATCCGAGAATACTTCTTCTGTCCAAGCAGAGCATTACTGTATTCCTCCCGCTCGCACTCGGGCTTAGGGCCAAACAGGGTACCGCAGGTGAAATAAATAATACCAAGACCGGGGGTCATTATGTTATGTACAAGAGAAATAATACCCTGCAATCAAATTTGTATTTGCAAATACCCCCTGATGTATTTTCACCATGCTGGGATTCGATCCTGGACCCTAGCAGATGAGCGTGCCAGTGTTTGACCACACTACGCTACGACGAGACAAAAGAGAATCCGAGAATACTTTTACTGTCCAAGCAGAGCATTACTCCGTAGGGCTGCTAAAAAAGCGGGTATATATATATATATATATAATTATAGTATATATATATATATATATAATATAATATATATATATATAATAATATATATATATATAATATATATATATATATATAATTATTATTATATATATATATATTATATATAATATATATATAAAAATATATATATATATATATATATATATATATATATATATATATTATATATATATAGTGTATTTGTTTCTCATAGTGGTGTTATGTTCTTGTTAACTTGGGCATGGCATAGCTGTGAGAACCAATGCAGATGGGTCTTTTGTGTGAACCCTCCGACCCCCAGCACGTGTTATGTGCATTTGTTATGCATTCGTGCATTAGCATTTACCACATGCACTTTCTTTCAACCTTTCTTCTTTCCCCTCATTTTTATAAATTTTCCATTCTTTCAATCCACCCTCTTTATCACAGACATCCTTACTACTTCATATCCCTATGTGTGGGGGAGAAAGAATTAGCCCACATCGTATGTCCTGGCGTTCGTTAGAGCCGACTAAGGGACGTGATAGTTGGGGTTGGCTGTACTACCATCTATTTCTTGCCAGGAATTGCTAATGCAGGCCTCGGAGAAGGTCGTGATCGCCGAAACGGCCTCTATATTCGGCGAAACTGTATAATCGTAGATACATGAATGTCAGAGAATAAAGGTTGTAGTGAGAAGAGGAGAGAGGTGATGGAGGTTATTTAGAAAGGGCAAATTTGATTTGCTCGCTGTGACTTGAAACAAAGATGAAAGGAAAAGGTGAAATTGGAGAGGTGTGATGTGAAATGTGGCGTGCTGGTGTGAAGAGAATGAGGAGAGGAAGAGAAGGATGTTGCAATTTTTGATGATGACCTGTGGTATGAAACTATGGTAGACTGTTGATTGTGAGTCCTAGAATTCTAATGGTTAATTTAAGTTTGAAAAGGTCAAGGTTATTGTGGTTGTGACGTATGGTCAATCTGAGGGAAACGTTGAAAAGAGTACGATTTTTGGGATAATCTGAATGATGTTCTGCGATGGGGTGAGTAGGAGCTTTCAGATTGATAGTGTTGGGGGACCTTGGGTGACCTAAATCGTTGGATAGGTGATCAAAAAGGGATGGTTATAACAGTAGGTTTTGGAGTGGTGCGGTGGAGGAAAATGAGAATGTAGGAAGGTGATTGATTTCTGTTAAGAGAGAGGTATGTGTGTAAGTATACTTTCTTTAAACCACAAGAGTATCCATAAGTTATACTAGATGGTGTAGTAGAGATGTATCGAAGTAAAAAGTTATGATTGATTTAGTGTTTGGTGAAAGAAGGATAGGTTGAAGTATGGTGGTTGGATGTTAAATCAGTTAGGGTTTAGGAATGGGATTATCGGGATCATTTTGTTGTTCTATGTAAAATTAACTTTATGGGGGCTTGGATGGAGATGAATGTGATACGAAAGGAAGTAGGTGGATAAAATTAAGAGTGAGAAAGTTAAGTGAGCAAGATAATAAGGATAATATGGTTAAGAGCGCTCGCCTTAGTAAGAACGGTGATGGGAAAACAAGTTGATTACTGAACAAATCTGGGGGCAAAATGAAGGAAGCAATTGTTAGTAGTGCAAGAGAAGTATGTGATTGTGCTAAAGTAGGAAGTAAGAATGTTTAACAGTGAATTGGAATGAAGAGGTGATGAAAGAGGTTAAAGGTAAAAAGAAGCGTGGTTGAATGTACTAAAAGCAAAAGATGAAGACTCAAAAGAAAGATGCCTTGGAATTATATAAGGAGGAAAAAAGAAAATACTAAAAGGTGTATACGTAGGAGAAAACAAGAGGTTAAATGAACAGTTTGGAAGGAGATGAATGGGGACTTACAAGGGAATAGAACTTCTTTCTTGAAGGGGAAGCGCGAAAGGTTAAGAATGAGAAATAAGGGGAATCTGCTTTAGAATAATGAATAGGGATGGTTCTTTTGTAACTGATGAAGTAGGTTGTGAGAGGAGTGAGGAAAGAACACTTCGAGAATCTGCACAATATTAACAGAATGGAAGAGGTGATAGTGAATGTGTGTGGGTTTGATGGTGCAAAAGAAGGGAATAGTATTTTGGGCATGAGGTTATTAGTAAGGAGGAGTTAATGGGTAGAGTGAAAAAAGTGAAGAATGGTAAAATCTGCAGGTATAGATGAAATTACTGCGTGAAATGATAAAGGACGGAGGCGAGATGGTGATTGATTGGATTGGAAGTTGTGTAATAAAGCGTTCTATAGAGGGTATAGTTCCAAGGGATTGGAGGAGAGCGGTAATAGGACCCTTATATAAGGTAAGGAGAAAAGGGGAACTGTAGAAATTATAGGGAATAAGTTTAGTTGAGTGTTTGTAGGTAAGGGTTTATATGCTGGCATTTTTTGGTCGAAAGAGTGCGTCGAGTGACTGAGGACTGATTGGTGAAGAAAAAGGTGCCTTTAGGCATGGTAGAGGATGTGTGGATCAAATCTTTACATTGTAAAAAATGATTGAGAAAAATGAGGGAGAAGAAGAATAAATTGTATTTAGGTTTATGGTTTGCAAAACAGGCGTATGATAAGTTAATAGGGAAGCTTATGGCAGGTATTAGTGATAGATTGTGGTGGGGGTAGGCTTCTGAATGGAATCAAAAGATGTATGACGATATAGTGAAGCTGTGTAAGAATAAATGGTGTCAATGGTGATTTGTTTAGGATTAATAAGCGGAGTAAGAAAGGGTTGTGTTATGTCTCCTTGGTTATTCAGATTTGTATATGGATGCGGTTATTAAAGAATTTGAGGTGGGGATGACAGGAAATGGTGTGAATGATGGAGAATGGAGTGAGTGGAGGGTGCCCTACCTATTATATGCCGATGAATTTTCTTGTGGCGTAATCTGAGAGAGTTGAGAGGATGGTAAGGAGATTTGGCAAGGGTGTGTAAAAAGGGAGGGGCTTGAAAAGTAAAACGTGGATAAGGATAAGGTTATGGTTGGTGAGTGAGGACACTCTCGGTGTGAAGTTTCGTTAGATGGTGAGCAGCTGGAACAAAGTGGTCTGAGTTTAATTATTTAGGACTATATTTGGATGAAAAGGGAACGGATGATGGCGCAGTGGTAGTAGGAAAGTTGTGAATGGCAGGTAAGGTGGCTGGTGGAATTAAATCGTTGTGGATGTAAAGGAACTAACTCTTGAGTGCGCAGGTCTTACATAGATTATGTTTTAAATGTGTTAAGGTTAGTAGTGAGGACTAGTCTGAATAAGAGGTATAGATCTAAATACAATGTGTTCAGATGGACAAATCTTAGGGGCGTGTTATAGGTCGTGAGGAAGATTAAAATGAGGATGAACGTTATAGAAGTTGTTGTTGATGTGAAAAAAAGAGTAAATGAGAGAATAGAATAAAAATACATAAAAACTACATTGAGATGGTTTTCTCATGTGGAAAGGATGGATGATAGTCGGTTGGTTAAGTGGATGTATAGTAGTGTGTGTGCTGGGAATCGACCGGCTGGGAGGCCGAAGAAAAGAAAAAGTGGATTGAGTCAGTAAAGGTGTATGCCTGGAGGAGAGAAGTGTGAGTCAGAGGCGAGAGAAAGGTGCATAATAGGAGTGAATGTGCGGAATGTTGTGAGGGGTATGTTGTGGGCCCACCTGGCCAAGGGGATGAAGCCCACATTGACGAGATGCCATAGTGAGGTCCGATATATTATATATATATATATAATATATATATATATATATATATATATATTATATATATATATAATATATAATATATATATATATATAATATAATATATATATTATATATATATATATATATATACTATATATATAATATATATATATTACTATATATATATATTAGTGATGGACCGGGATGTCAAAATTTGACTGTTTGCGGATGCAGATTGCGATTCTTAAAGAGGATGAGGATCGGATTTGCCGGTCTTTGGAGTAGATGAGGAATGCGGATGCGGATGATTTACTCTTTTGAAGTTTGGAATTAAAAAATATATTATAACTATTATATATATATATATAATATATAGATATATATATATATATATATAGTATATATAGGTTATATATATCTATATAATATATAGTAAATATATATATATAATATATATATATATATATATATATATATATATATATATATTATATATATATTTACAGTTGTCACCTCCACTCACGGGCAGAAGCCTATTCGAGGGGGTGTTGAACCCAGATATTTCAACTAACACCAAACGACGCAGCATGAGTACAGATGCAGGCTGTAAGTGAAGAGACTAATTTCAGCAGGAAACACAGAAGATGGAGAGAATTCCACAAAACAGAGGTGGCAGAAAGAAGGAAGCACCGCAGCGAACAAGCCTTGAGTTACCAATATCAACAAAAAACTCATGCGCCGACACAAGCACCCCTTGTGCTACGAGGTGTAAAAGTGGTGGTACGGCGAGTTGATAAGCTCCCCGAGCACCTGCCGCTGCGTGGTACCGATAGGAAAGAGATAAAGCACACAACATCGCGCCCGTGAAAGATTAAGAAGGGCAAAGTGAAACTGGAAAGGCTGACAGTTATAAGCTTTGGCCTTTGCCCTCGACCCTCTCCAAAAACCGGGTGAAACCAGAGCCCTCCCCTCCAGATGAGAGCAGTACTCCATACAGGCGGATGAGGCCCTTGTATAGCGAGCAACTGAAAAGAGAAAAAAAAAGTCTCGCAGGCCAACAGAACTCCAGTTTCTTGAGCCGTCCTTAGCAACCGTTGTATGGAGGTTTCCAGGGACATTTTTTTGTTGATGTTAAGGGCCAAGGATGTTTATATTTGTCAACAGGAGAGACGAGAAACCTTTGAAAGAGATAGGAAAGTTAGAAGGGTGTCTAGAGAGGGAGATTTGTAGAAGTGGGTTTTTAAAGAATTGAATTCACAAGGTTGAGACGACCCCACCGGGAAATTCTTCTCCAGATCAGCGAGAATAAATCGGAGAAGATTCAAAGACGGAGCAGATTCTAGAAGTAAAAGGAAAGGAGAGAATTGAAATGAGTTGAAGAATGAAGGTCGAGTCATCAGCATACGAGTGGATAGAGTTAGGTGCAGGTGAGAGATCATTAATGAAAAGTAGGAATAAAGTAGGAGATAAGACAGAACCGTGAGGAACACCACTATTGACAGAAAAAAGAAGTCGCCCATCAAACAACAGCGATATAGAGTGATTTGAAAGAAAAGAATAAAAAAAGTAAGCAAAGAGAGAAGGAGGAAACCCAAAGGAGGGGAGCTTGATGAAGCAGGAAGCGTGTCACTTACCCGGTCCAAATTGCCGTGGATTATGGTCAAGCGCCACCACGACAAGGCTCTCCGTAATTCCTTGAGGGCGGAAAACCATTAAATCAGTTAGATAGAAAAATATATCGCCAGTAGACCCGTCGAACTCCGAAAGCCCGTACTGGCGATCGGAAGAAGTGAATTGAACTCCAGATGATCTAAGAAATGAGAGTGAAAGGGTTTCAAAGATCTTAATAGAAATACAAGGAGAGCTGCTTAGGGCGATAGTTAGAAGATCAGGGCGGCTTTCCTGTTCTTTTCCGAACAGGTTGGACATGTTCGTGCTTCCAACACTGATGGAAAGTGATAGTATTAAACATAGAGAATATAGTTGAACGAGGGCGTGTCCAGCACGAAAGCACACTCCCTCAAAACTCGGGAAGGGATGCCATCCCGGGCCACCCGCCTTCCTAACGTTCACAAGATTCAGGAGCCCAAGCACCCAATCAAATGTAATCACAGCCAAAGGCATAGGAAGAGAAGAAGGAGGAATAAGGAAGGAGGAGGAAGAGGAGAGTGCCAGAATCGTCTAGGGGTTGGAGTAAGAGGAAATAGGACGCCGAAGAGATCTTTCCTTTTCAGTTGCAGAGGAATTAGCAACAGAACCTACAAGGATCGAATAAGAGGAGGAAAGACAGATTTACAGAAGTGTTAGAGATGTTTTGGCAAGAGCCAGAAAGATTTGTATCAGTAGGAGAATCAAGAAGGTTAGCGCACGTTCGTTTGATGAAAGCCCGCGTTTGCTCGACGAAGAGTATCCCTGCCAAACGATTTCGAGCTGAAATAAAATTAGCAAGAGTGATAGAAGAACGAGAATTTTTCCACCCCCTGAACCGCACTGTCTCTAAGCCTGAATGACCAGAGAGCAAGCACGGTCTCGAACCATGGATTATTAAGAGAGAAAGATTAGGTCGAAGAAGAATGAAGCCTGCATATACCAATCAACGATTACAGCTCTTATCTTTATCGGCAGAGCCGAAGGCGTCACCAGAGTCAAAAGCAGTCATTTCCAATTATAGCTTAGTGTAGAAGGCGAACGCAAGGACCCAACAATTCGGCCCGATCAAAGCTGCCAGAAAAAACGCATAAATATATATATATATATATATATATAGTATAATATATATATATATATATATATATATATAAGATATATATTATATATTATAATTATATTAATATATATATATAGATATATATATATTATATATATTATTAATATATATAATATACTTATATATATTATATATAATATATATATATATATATATATATATATATATATATATATATATATATATATATAATATATATAATTATAAATTAATAATATATAATATATATATATATATATAATATTATATATATATAGTATATATATCCAGAAATTCGAAATTCAAAATACAATTATTCCCATAAACTCCCATGATAAAGAGGCCAAAAAATATTTATTTTATATGGCAAATTTTAATCCAAATGTGGAAAAACATCGCCACATCCTCATTTGCAAAAAGGATGCGGAGTTGCGGATGCGGACTGTGCCGTAGTGAGGATGCGGGATTGCGGATGCGGATGTCATTTAGGTGCGGAAATGTTCCGCAAATCGGATGCGGATGCGGATCATGTCCATCACTATATATATATAATATAATACTATATATATATATATATATAATAAGTATATTATAGTATATTATGGTATATTATATTATATATAATTATAATTAGTATATATATATATATATATATATATATATAGATATATATATCCTTATCTTCCTTTTATTTTCCCAAGAATGGAGAAAGGTGCGTGACGAGCATCGGAAAAGAAAAGCAGCAGAAGAACATAACAAAAGTCGAAAAGAAAGCCCAGCCTTACCGCCCCCTCTGTACCATTAATTAGGAGGAACTCATCGCCAGTCAGAAAATCCACCCTAAAGTTTCATGGGACAGCGATGGACCCTCATATGTAGTCGTCAGTGTAAGGTTCATCCCTTGGCCCAGGGGGCCACAAACCATACCCCCCTCACAATCCCCCGCCATTCACTCCATGTTATACACCTTTCTTCTCGCTTCTACCAAACTCACATTCGCTCCTTCAGACATTCGTTCACCGACTCAATCCACTTTCTCTTCGGTCTCCCAGCCGGTCGGTTCCCAACACACTCGCCACGATACATCCGCTTAACCAACCGACTATCATTCATTCCTTTCCACATGACCAAACCATCTCAACTACTTTCATTTTATTCTTCTCATTTTACCCCTTTCTTCCCAACACACACTCTCTCTAATACGTTCATTCCTCATTTATTAATTCTTCTCCCACCTAGCATGCCCCTAAGATTGTCCCATCGAACACAGTTGAACTTTAATCTATACTTCTATTCCAACCATTAGTCTCACTTACCATAAATAACACTGGTAACAACATCCCTCATGTAAGACCCTTTAGCGCACTCAAGACTTAGTCCCTTACATTACCAACGATTTAATTGCCACCAGCAACCTTTCTGCCATTCACAACTTTCCTTACTACCACTCTGCATCATCCGTTCCCTCTTCATCCAACACATACCCTAAATATTTAACTCAGACACTTGCTCAGCTGCTCACCATCTAACATAACTTACACTGCTGAGACTGTCCTCACTCACAAACATAACCTAACTCTCTTATATACGTTACTTTCAAACCCCTCCTTTTACATACCCTGCCAAATCTCTCTACCAATCTTCCTCTCTTCAGATTCGCCACACAGAACCAAAACATCCGGCATATAATAAGTAGGGCACCCTACACTCACCTCCATTCTCCTCATTCTAACACCATTTCCTGCATTCCCCACCTCGAATTCTTTCATAAACCCCATCCATATACAAATTGAATAACCAGGAAGACATAACACAACCTGTCTCACTCCGCTATTAAATCCTAAACCAATCACCATTACACCATTTATTCTTAACACACGCTTCACTAATCACACATACTTTTGATTCCATTCAGAAGCCTACCACCAACACCATATATCACTAATACCTGCCCATAAAGCTTCCCTATTAACTCTATCATACGCCTGTTGAAATCCATAAAACCTAAAATAATTTATTCTTCTTCTCCCTCACTTCCTCTAATTCATTTGTTTCAATGTAAAGATTTGATCCACACGATCCTCTACCACTCCTAAACGCACCTTGTTCTTCACCAATCAGTCCCTCAGTTAAATGAATGAGTCACAGGAGATTTTACTCTCCGATCAGCGGCGATTCGAACATTGTGACACCGCGTTTGCAGTGTTAAAAAACAATAACCTATGCTCTAACCACTATGCCATCCACGTCCCCCAAAAAAAGACGCTTCAAGCGTAGTTTTTAAAGCACTATATATATATCATATATATAATATATATATATATATATATATATATATATATATAATATATATATATATATATATATATTATATATATATATATATATATATATATTATATACATATAATATATATATATATATATACCGTATATATATATATATATATAATATATAATATATATATATATATATATATGGCAATTCAATTATATACCCTCAATCTGGAAATAAGCATTCATACTCCCAAAACTCAAACCTAAAAAAGACCAAAATTCCCCCTCCTCTTACCGCCCAATTTCTCTCCTCTCCTCCATCAGTAAACTGCTGGAGAAACTAATATTAAACAAAATCTCCCCTCCATAACCCTCCCAAATTCCAACAACGGCTTTTGAAAAGCAAACCACTCCACAAACTACAAGCTCTACCTTCCTTTACCCAAACAATTATAATGGCTTCAACCAATCCCCCTCCCACAGATCCAATCTCACAGCAATCGACATCAATAAAGACCTTTGTCACTGATCCCCACATTCATTCTTTCACTTCAAACAAAACTTGCAATCTCCCAATTGAAACACCAATGTAAAAAAAAATGAGCTTTTAATTTTCTCCACTAACCGTGGCCAAAGTTTCTCAACAAACAATTCTCTCCCCACTCTCAATTAAATTACGAAACGGGTCCCCACTGGGCGCCATTCCTCATCCCCATTCCTACTTTCCAATCAGGTTTCTACAGCAGACGCTGCCATCCCTACCCACCATCACCAAACTAATCACATACGCAGACGATATTAGCCTCATTTCCCAACATCCAGACATAAATATAGCCACTCTGCACACCCAAGAATACTTACAACAATTAGAAACATGGTTACTATCCAACAGAATGACCGCCTCTCCCCTCAAATTTTTGGGAGAACCGGTTGCAATCTATTGCTGACAACGGATTGCGAATTTCAAAAAACGAGGAGGTAAAATTTTTGCCGAGAGGTTTAGCATAAGGCTGTTGGGTACTCCAGCTGAGAGCACTTGGAGCAATGGGATTTGTAAAAAAATGGTGTGTCTTATTAAAGGTTCAATGAGAAATCTAAAAAGAGGAAGGAGTTACAAAAGAAGCATGTTTAAATTGATCATTAGCTCCCAAAAACAGTTTAATGATGAAAAGTGGATTTGCTCCAAACCAATTATTATTTGGAAGGAATATAGGTATTCCTACCGTGATAAACAATGACAGACCATCAAGCTTAGAAAAAGGAAACGAAGAAAGGATGTTAAAAGAGAATTTGATAGCCATGCATAAGGCTAGAGAGATTCACATAAAACAAGAGGCCAGTGAAAAAATGAGAAGGGCCTTAATAGAAAATATGAGAGATCATAAAGTGGAGGAAGCAGTAATTGGAGAGGAAGTTTAATATAAAAGGGAAAATGAGAAAGAATGAAGAGGTCCAGCAAGAATCATTGGAATAGACGGCAAAACTGTAGTGGTGAAACATGGAGGCTCTCTTAGAGAGGTAAATAGAATACATATTACGAGAATAAGAAGAAAACCGGAAGAGAAGAAGAAGGATATGAAGAGTTGGAAAAATCCGAAGAAGATGAAGAGGACGAGATGAGGAGACAGAATTTTAATTAAATTAATGAAGAAGTAGGACAAGAACATGAATTAGGAAGAGAAATTCAAGTAGAAGAGAGATACTGATTATGAATCGAGGTGATTAGAGATAGGTGCCTCTTGAAATATAATAAAGGTCTGCTTTTAAAATACACGATAAAATTATTACCATGGTATTTAATCAAAATACGTAAATCAAAGGTCATGACCGCCTTTTAAACTTAAAACGTTAAAGGAAAAAATTACATTTAAAGTCCTCTTCTGAAAGATATATAAAAAAAAAAAAAAAAAAAAAAAAAAAAAAAAAAAAAAAAAAAAAAAAAAAAAAAAAAAAAAAAAAAAAAAAAAAAAATAGAGAAAAAAAAAAAAAGATAAAAAAACACTCCCCTTTCCCTTCAATTAAAAAAAAACAATGGATAGTTTAAAAGATTTAATCAGAGAGAAACCGATTATGAAGGGAGGTGAGTTACCGAGCAAACAAAAAAAAGACCAAGGGGAAATGATAAGAGGTAAAAATAATACGAAGAGCAGGAAGAACTACAAGCAAGATTTGGACAATGTGGAGAATTTACAAACAGAAAAAACTGGATTGATTTTAAGGAATGGCAAAACATTACACGTATACCGGATGAGGAGGAGGTATTTTTAGCTAATTTTGAAGA
Organism: Trachelipus rathkii; assembly: GCA_015478945.1. Taxonomy (NCBI): domain Eukaryota; kingdom Metazoa; phylum Arthropoda; class Malacostraca; order Isopoda; family Trachelipodidae; genus Trachelipus; species Trachelipus rathkii. Next base: position 75,977 of record JABUQX010003064.1, read on the forward strand.
CAAAAAGGTATTAGAAGCAAAAGTAAAGGAGTTGGAAAGCTGGATTGAAAATGAGGTTTACGAGGCCGTAAATAAAGGAAGTCAAAAAGTATTAACCACAAGATAGATAGTGACAGAAAGAAGGAACAAGGAGTTTTTAAGGCAAGGTTAGTGGTGAGAGGTTTCGAAGAAAAAGATGGAGAATATTCTACAGACGCACCCACATGTGCTACTGAAACTTTAAAATTATGTATAGGAATATCAAAAAGATATGGTTGGAAATGTAAAACAATGGATATTAAGACAGCATATCTACAAGGAGATAAACTTGAAAGAACAGTTTATATATCACCTCCGAAAGAAGCAAGAACAGACAAAATATGGAAGTTAAAGAAGGCAGTTTATGGATTGAAAGATGCAGCTAAGGTTTGGTATAATAAAGTGGTAAAAACGATGAAAGAAGTAGGAGGAGAGAAATGCTCATTAGATCCAACAATATTTAGTTGGAAGAGAAATAATGAACTAATAGGAGTAATGTGTACCCACGTGGACGATTTATTCTATGGAGGAAATGACATATTCGAAGAAAAAGTCATAGGGGCAATTAAGGAAAAAAATTAAAAATAGGAACAGAAGAGCAAGGATTATTTAAATACATAGGAGTGGAAGTGAAACAAGAAGGATGTTTATGGATGAGTCAAGAAAATTATATAAAACATGCAAATAGATGATGAGATCTACGGATCTATAGAAAAATGAGAGAAAGAATTAAATAAAGAAGAAATGACAAGATACAGATCATTAGTAGGACAACTAAATTGGGTGAGTCAACATAGTAGACCGGACATTGCTTATAGTGTGAGTGACTTGAGCAAGGCTAATAAGATAGCTTATGGGAAGGATATGAAGAAAGTTAGTAGAGTAATTAGGAAAATAAGAAGAGAAGAGTTAAAGATAAAAATGGAGGAGTTAAGAGAAGGAAGAATTAGGTTTGAAGTGTACACAGACGCCTCATTGGGTAATGTCGACAAAAAGTCACAAATAGGTTATATAATTAGTTAGGTAGATGAAAGTAAGAAAAAGTGTCCAATTTTTTGGAAAACGGGAGTCACCAAGAGGGTGGCGAGATCAACAATAGAAGCAGAAAAGTTAGCATTAATTGAAGGAGCAGAGACAACTATTTATCTGAAAAACATATGGAAAGAAATTACAGAGGAAAATGTTCTTATAAAAAATAAAAACTGATAGCAAACACTAAGTAAAGCTATTTAAAAAAAAAGATTGAGAATAGACATCGCTGTTATTAAAGAAATGATAGAAAAGAAATATGTAAATAAAATAACATGAATAAACACAAAATCACAAATAGCGGATGTGTTAACGAAAGAAGGAGTGAGAGCCGACAACATGAGGTTATATGTTGAAGGAAAGAGGACAGGAGAGGAAGAAGAGAGAAGAGAAAAATGGTTTAGTTGATTAAATTTACTAAACTATCCAATGTATTTTTTTATTCATAGTGAGTGATAGAGTGACTACATATTTTTA
>JABUQX010003064.1:80000-81368 GCA_015478945.1 Trachelipus rathkii
CGTCCCCAAATATCAGAACTCTAACAATTTTCCTTAAGATGTCTTCATTTTTTTTTTGTTTGTTTTTGTTTTTTTAAATAACAATAAAGATGCAACTTCCGCTTGTATTTAAAAATATCTTTCAAATGTTATATTATACACACACATATTTTTTATATATATATATATATATATATATATATATATATATATATATATATATATATATATATATATATATATATATATATATATATATATATATACCTACTCTCTATATATATATATATATATATATATATAGTAAATTAACAAATGTGCTTTTATTTTGTATTTTCAAAAAGTTCCAGAGTGAGTTTTGAATCCCACCCTTTGGATATTTATGCCAAGTGTACCCTTTAATACGATGAGCTAAAGGAAACTAGGTTCATCTAAGCTTTGCTGCAGAGAGTAACACTCCTGACACTGACACCTTCCTCCTCTTGGGGCAAGCAGATGAGCCTGGCAGAGTCCTTTCACCTTATCCTTGCTTGTTCGCTATACACTGGGGGGAGCCTTTTGTCCTTTTATGAAATATATATCTCTTATATGAGGTAATTGAGTTCAACTATATATATATATATATATATATATATATATATATATATACTATATATATATATATATATATATATATAGTCTCAGTTAATGGATAGGTGGATCTCAAAAATTAAAATAGTTGTAATAAAGTTGATTTTTATAAGCGTTAATACCGTAAAGTATTTATTTATTAGAAAGTAATAAAAATATATCGAAAATTTTGAATTTCAAATACTAATTTATTTTGATGAATAGTAGAGCGCATTCTTTAATAAAATTTAATTAAGTCCTTGAAAGGTCTGAGCTGTTTAATAGTATCTTTTCAGAAAATCAGTTAGTGGACTTTTGCATTATTTATTAAATTTTCTATTATAGAAAAACGTTTAATTTAATCTGTCTCTCATGTTTTGAAGAAACAATTTTACTTTACCAAAAAAAAAGGGAAAGGAAAAACGAAATATAATGGCGTCATTGCAAATTCACCATGAAACGGCTAATTTTATATATTGTGGTTACAATGACTTATATTTAGTAGCTTGTTATTATATCAACGTGTTTGATTGGCCAACTAAGAACACATTGACCAATCAAATAATGTAAAATTCTGCTTATAAAAGCGGCTTCACACATGGGGAGTTTGTCAAACCTTTGAATCTTTGCGTTTTGCATTTGTTTTTTTCTCATAAGTGAATGTACGTCTACACATATTCATGTGTATGGGTCATTTTTGGCAAAGCTTTGCTCATTTGTTTGGTTTGCCATTGCAAATCTTTTCCATGTATGGGAAAGATTTGTGTATTATTAAACCAA
>JABUQX010003065.1:0-12500 GCA_015478945.1 Trachelipus rathkii
ATTATATATTAATTGAAACTAAGATTTGGTATATTAAAAATAAATAGACAAGAATAAATTAAGGTTAATTACTATGTTCTTTGAACAAAATATCACAGTAATAAATCCATTAACTAGTAAACTAAAAGCTATTATATTAATGATAGTTTTATTGTTACGCTTTTGTACCAACTTAAACCCTCTCACCATGACTGTGAATTAAAACTATGCAGGATTTAAGTTAGAGCACAGCTCCAGCATAGTAGCAAAATCTCCAGAGATTATGTATTTTATTTATTAGATTCAATTTTTGTACATTAAAACACTAGACAAAAATATTAATTAAATAAATTTCTTTTTTTTTTAAAAAATAAAGAATTTATTTTAATTAATTATAAATTAATTAATTAATTTTTATTAAATTAATTAAATTTTATTTAATTTTAATTTTATTAATTAATTTAATTTAATTTTACCTTATTAAATTATAATTTTTATTTAATACTATTATTATTAAATTATTATGTATTTCCACGTGGAAAAAAAATTCCCCAAAACCACCCAAATAAACGGCCGGGTTGCCGGAATCACTTTGGCCCTGCCCCCAGGGTTTCCCAACAAACCTGAAAAACACTGGGTTGGTAAATTTTCCTCTTAACCCGAACAAACCTAATTAATACCGTAATTTGTTTACGCTCAAGGGATAAACCAATAGAAACAAGAAACTGGCCATTTTTTGCCCCTTATGCCCCCAAAAATCAACGGAAAAAAACAGCCAATGAATCCCGGAGGGAAATGACTCATTTAATCTTATAATCCTTTTGACCACCAAATGGTGGAAAGGGTAAACGAAGAAATTTTATTTTCCTGGTTCTTATTTACATATGTTTTTTAACTTTTAAACCGAAAAATGTTGATATTTATTATTTATTAATTATTAATTATTAAATTATTAATTAATTAATTAATTTTATTAATTTAATTATTATTTATTAAATTAATTTATAAAATTATTAAAATTTTTTTTTTTAAATTATTCTTAATTATTTTTAATTAATTAATTTATTAAACTTTTAATTTATTATTATTATTAAAATTAAATTAAATTTTAATTATATTTACTTTTAATGATTATTTCAGTAATTATTATTATAATTATTTTACTATTAATCATATTTGTTTAATTTTTATTATCCTTTAATTAGAAATATTATTTTATTTAATTATTCTTATTTTATACATAGAGTCCCAACTAATTTGGTGTTTAAACTATAAAACATTAAACAAAAACCCTAATAAACACACACAAAACCACACACACACACACCACACAACACCAAATCACAAAACACAAAACACATTCCAAACAAGACACACATCACAACACACAAACAACACATAAAGACACCGCATATCACACACAACACAAAATCCATAAATTTATAAAAACACCTTTAAACCTAAATAAACCAAATTTAAAGACCCTGGCCAATCTCCCGGTAACTAAAAATTTACTGGAATTTCAACAATAACCTGCCCCTTATTTTCCCCCTTTTTTTCTAATTATCCCCTATAAATGGGAAAAAAAAATGGGTTCCCCAAAGCAAAGAAAAAATTTGTGAACATTTTTCTTAAAACGGTCGCTGGAAAGGCCCCAAAATTTTAATAAGCCTCTTTTTTATCCACAATGTTTTTAAAAATATAAACTTTTTCCGGTTTTGGCCCTATTAATTTTTTCCTTTTTACGTTTCCTTTTTATTAATTCTTAATATTTCTCCTTTTTGTTTTTTAAAGAACTCTTATTTAATTTTATTAAATTTTAAATTTATTTTTTAATTAATTTTTTTTAAATTTTAATTTTTTTAAATTAAATCTTTATAAATTTTTATAAAAAGGACCGTTCCTTATTGTTAATTACATTTAATTTTTTGGGGTTTATAAAATTAAATTTTTTTTTTTTTGTTTTAAAAAAACTTAAAATTATTTTTCCCCATTTAGGGTTATTCAACTTTAAAATATTTTTTTTGGGCCCCGTTTTTTCAATACCCTAAAGCGTTTTAAAAAAATTCAAAAGTAAATTCCAAGTTTTAAATTCCAAGACCCCCCCACCCCAACCCCCCTCCTACCCTCCCATGGATTCCCCCCTTTATTGGGGACTTTTAATGGAATCTTATTTTTGAAATTTTCAAGTTTTCAATTTTTCGAGTAAAATTCCCCCAAATTTTGTAAAATAAACCAAATAAACAATAAAAATAAAGTTTTTTTTTCCCCCTTTTAAATCAAACAAAAACAACCCGAATTCAAACGAAAAATTATACTACGTTAGCCAAAAAGTTTTTTTCCCCTTATAAAGCCCCCTACGATTTAGACAATCCACCCTTGGAAAAAACTTAAAGAAATAAAATATTTTTGTTTCACTAAAATAACAAACCTAAAAGCCCAAATAAACCCTTAAAAAGCCCCACGAAATTAAACAGCTAAGCCTATATTATCCAAACAAAAAAAGTTCCCACTTTAAACAGTTAAAGTTTAACTACCATAAGCCCAAATGCAAAAAAACGTTAAAATATTCAAACAAACTTTTAAAAGCCCCAATATCTCCCCCTAAAAAATACATAATCAAATTGTTTTAAATTTTTAAACAATTAAATATTGTTAATATTTTAAACAAAACTTTTTCATAACAAATGTCCTAATTATTTATACAAGAAAACCATTAACCGAACATAATATTGCCCTAAAACCCGTAAACAATTTTTTTTAACAAAGTTTTAATTAAAGCCTACAATAAAAACCAATAAACCCTGAAACCTTTAGAAAATAAAATAATTTGTAAACAACCGAAAACCAAAAAACCTTAAAACATACCTCCCACCGTATGAAAAAAAATAATTCCCTTGCCCCCCTAACTTGGAAAAAAACCCCCAAAGGGTTTTGTTTAAACCCTTTATAAAATTGAAGTTAAGCTTCAATTTTTGTAAAAAACAATAAACCAAAAAATAAAAATAAAGTTCACCAGAAAAAACGAGAAAAACAAAACCGGAAAAAAAAAAAATATATGCCCTTAACCGTTTATTTAAAAAGTTTTTTTTCCCCATTAAATAATAAATGCAAAAACAAAAAACAAATTCAAAAAAACCCCTGAAAAAAAACCTTAAAGAAATAATTAATGTAACCAAACCAAAACAACCTAAACCAAATAACTTTAAAAAGCCATGGAATTAAACAACGTAAATCAAACAAAAAGTTTTTTTTCCAACTAAACAACAGTAAAGTACCCTAACATTAAAAGCCCCATAACAAAAAAACGTCTTATTCCCACACCTTTTGGGTTTAAAGCATAAATTTCCCCTTTCCTAACAAAAATAAATTTCCCAAAAAAATGTTTTTTTTTTAAATTTTTACATTTTTCACTTTGGGTTAAATATTTAACAAAATTTTTATCCCATAAACATTTGTTCCCCTAATTATCAAAATTAACAAAGAGCCTTTTATAATTTAAAATACCACAGTGCGTCTGTTTATAAAACGGTTAAAAAACAAAATTTTTTTTTTTTAAATATTAATAAAGGCTAACATAACCATAACCTTGAACCTTTAAGAAAAATAATAATGTTACAACGGACCAAAACCCCTTAAAAACATACCCTCCAAACGTTAAAAAATGGATTAATCCTGCCTAACAAATTTTGAAAAAGTTTTCGAATTTACTGTATCAAAGGGTTTGAAAGTTTAGCCCCCCCCCTTAAACAAAAACACCATAAAATAAAACTCAAATGTTATTCCCAAAACCCTTTTTCTCCAACCATACCAAGCACAAGCTAAGCCCCAGTATTTAATTCTAACAAACAATTCCCTTAAAACCACAAAATGAAACCAATTCCTTATCAAAAGGGATACCAAAAAACAATCCTTTTGAAAACTGTGAAATTGAAAAAACTACCCTTTTTCAATCAAAAATTGCAAACTCCATATCAAAAATATAAACATTATTTTTGAAAACCCTAAATGAAAATGTAAACCTAGAAACATTTACGCCAAAAAAATTTTTCTTCCCTTGAAAATAAAGCCCCCCCCCTAACATTTACCTCCCACCCAAAAAATTTAATAATAATCCCAGATTTCAATAATGAATTATGATAACCCACCATTTAAAAAGACGAAGTAATAATCTTTAACGAAAAAAAAATTTAATCATTCCCCTCCTAATTCAAAATCAAGTTTTAAATTTTCCACATTGGGGTCCAAAATGGGGGGTAATAAATTTTTAAACAAAACGTAACCAAGAAATTTAAAATATACGGGCTAAAATAAATATTTGAATAACAAGTAAGGAGAGATATTTTACCTTATACACCTAGCTTTAAAGTGTATACTTACCAAACCACCATGATTCAGTTGAATATGAATTATATATTAAAATAATTTAATATACAATTAGATTATCTTGTACTATTTAATTATACGTTCGATATTACTTTCATTATTGACTCTAAGGTATTTAAGGATTAATATAATAAGCACGTTTAACTAAAAAATAAAAGGCTTATCCTATAAATATTTATTTAGTCGAGAATATATAATTTATTTAGGACGAACTAAGTTAGATTTTTGATTGGAAACATACACACGAATTTATATTATAAGATGAAATTAAGATATCTAACAGTTTTTTGAATAATAATAATTATTTTATGACTTCTGGTATATTGAAGACTTAAAAGTTTCGCATATCTCACACGGATTTATAACATAAAGTGATTATCCTATATAATTTATGATCTAAATGAGTAGTTATTTTATCAACCTCATAAAATTTTTAAAACACAGAGAGAGTTGTAATCAGTTCATCGTAATATCGTATTAAATTAGAAAGTGAGGAGTTGCTTTTCAGTATATAAGAGTTACTCCAGCTGTAGAACGAAAACTCCTGCTCAAAATAAGAAAAAATTTAATATGATAATGATGATATTTAAAAAATTAAAATAAAGAAAAATAACATTACCTATAATTATTAAATTTAAAAAAATCATTATAACAATTATAATTTTATTACAACAGTCATATAGCAACAGATATGGATATAATAATAATTATTTAATATGATATTAGTAATGGAGAGAGGTCAATAATAATTAGTATTATATAATATTATAATAAATTATAAATATGAATATATATTAATATTAAAATATACTAAGTAGTAGAGATTATTAGATGTAATACTAAATATTTTATATAAGATATTTATATTAAATATAATATTATTATAACATTAAGATAAATATGAGAAATGAATTGTAAATAATTAAAATGTGCAGAAAATAAAAAATATTAACAAAATTATAAACTGACCGGTTTTCCCCTACGTAAACAGATTGAATAAATGATAATATGCATAAATGAATAAGTAAAATAAGAGATGGGATGATCAATATGGGCTAGACATACACTGAGAGTATATAACTTAACTTTGTATTTTATTGGTGGTTCGGGTTTAAGTGTATCTGTTTTAATTATAATTATTTAAATTATATATGAATTTTTTAATAAATTAATTTATTCATAAATTTTCAGATATAGTTATTTAAAACTTGATAGTTATATAAAATTAATAAACAAAAAGTATTAACAGTTAATATAATATCTTTTGATTCAATAAGATAATATATGATGAATTGATTAATATACTATATGAAAGTTTAAAAGATAACATATCCGAAATTCATTTTTTAGGATGTTATAAAAGAAGTCTTGAAGTTCAATGTTATTGTGTCATTAAATACATAAACCGTATATAAATAAATTAATAACGTTGTTTATAAAATTATGTTGATAATAAGTTAAATCTAGGCGTAAGTGTAAGTTAAAATATGTGTTCGAATGGAAATTATTAAATCAAAGTTAACAGTATTAGTGAAAAATAATAAATCTGCTAATAGAGATGTAAGTTATAAAGCTGTGTGTTGTGAGGTTGTGTGTATGTGTAAGTGATGTTTGTGTGTGTGTGATGAATGTGTGTGTGTGATGTCTGTTGTGTGTGGTGTAATTAAGTTTGGTAAGAGAGTTACACGCTATGTCTATCGGGTAAATTGTATAGTGGCATAGTGAATGATGTATAATATCGTGTCATAATGATGTTAGAAGTTGTTGTTGTATGTTATTATGTTTAGTGTTCATTAAATGTTTGTATATTTAAGAATCCGTGGATTACTAGAATAAACATAAATTATTATGACAATATGTTAAAAAAGACACTAGAGAATTATAGTAAATAATAACAAATAGGCATAAAAAAAATGATTTTATTTTTTTTTTTTATTTCGTAAAAAAAAATTTTATAACTTTTGGAATTTATATTAATTATAATACAAAATATAGATAAAATAAAGAGATAATAATAAAATAAATAAAAATAATAATAAAATAAATAAAAAGTATTAAAACAAAATAAAAAACATAATGTTAATAAATATATGAGTTAAAATAGTAAAACATATGAGTTAAAAATATATTTCAAACTGGAACATGCTGGATCGGTAAGATCCTTTAAGCAGGTAAGAAGGAAATGTTTACCTTTCTTGTGAGTGGACGGAGTAATCATTATCTCTATATTGACTTCGTAATGGGAATTGGTCCGAGAATTATTTTATATCGCTTTTTTGGTTTTACGTATGTAAAAACATGTTTTTTCATATCCTGAACCTGGGTTTCGTTCATTTAAACTCTTAACATACATGTTAAATATTTATTTAAGAAAGTAAAAATAAGGATAATAAAAACTTTACTATATAATTAGAAATTTAATAATCATTAATTTTTACAATATTTATATATATATTATATATATAATATATATATATATATTATAATATAGATATATATATTATATTATATATATTATATATATATATATACTATATATAAATTAATATATATATATATATATATATATATATATATATATATATATATATATATATATATATATATATAAGGCTAAAATTAAATATATACAAGAGTGTTAAATAATATTTACAATGATTTTATATATACAAGGTTCACATTAAATATAATCATAAACTTATTATATATAACACTTCCACTTACATTTTTTACACATGATGTTTACGAATTATTTTATAATTAATAAATTTCTAAATCTTTGCATATATGCCAATCATTTATATCATTATCGAGGAATATAGTTACGTATCTCAGTAATACCTTCAGTTAACACATACGGAAAAAAGTTCCCGCTCAGATATCATCGTTATATTTACATTCTGGGTCACCTGCAATAAATACTTTCTTGCCATTGTTTTCTAAGTAGATAAATGAATTTCTGTACGTCTATAGAACTTAAGAAGCGATCGATGATGTGCGTAGGATCCGATCAGGGTTTTCTTAAATGCGTAGTATTCTTGGAATAACATGTAATGAATTACGGTTACGTAATTAGATAACACATATGTCTTCTCATCTGCATTAAAATTCGCTTACGTACCTCTAACATATATTTCATCTCCGCTAGGCCTGAAATGTAGAAGCCAATGATGTAGGTTCAAATAACTGATGTTTCATTATTTCTCTCACCATAATCTAACTTCCAAACTGATCTAGGTTTTGATGTTTATAAAAATGATAGAGTAAGTTGCTTATCGCTGGTTTCTTCACACAGGCTAATAACTGTTTCGGTCCAGTTTAAAGCTGCGCTTGGTTTTTTAAAGAATTCTGTAAGCCACTCTTCAGTGTGATTTCATATATAAAGTAATTCATCTGGACTCATGAAGAATACGCATTGCACTATACCGGGATGTATGAGTACCAAACACCGGGAAAAAGCACATCCGTTGGTTTTTCTTTTATAAAATAAATGAAACCCTACTTCCTGGGATCTTGACTTCCCACTGGACAATGTCTTGTTTATTGAGGTATACCTGTTAAAGTGAATCATGATATACCACTTAGTGAAAATAGAACACTTTTTTAAACAGAACACAAACTTGTGCACCGCTTAAGAGCCAAAACGAGTATGATTCTAAATGAGTTTGGGGTCTAAAACACGCATCCTCAAATATAATTTCATCCAATCACAGTAAGGCTCAGGTATGAAAAAACATGTTTTTACCTACCTAAAACCAAAAAGCTATAAAATAATTCTCGACCATCCACATACGAGGTCATATAGAGATAAGGATTACTCCACCCACTCCTAAGAAAGGTAAACATTTCCTTCTTACCTGCTTAAAAGGAACTTACCGAGCCTGCATGGCTTCATTCTTATCTTTTTTTCTCTAATTCTAATAAATAGTTTCTCGCTTCTTGTCATACTGGAATTAACCTTTTGACCTGGTATTAGGCTTAAAGCAGCCCGGGATACAAAAGGCTTATCCTAAAATTTAAGCATAAATTTAGGCCTAACGTAGTTATTGCACCATATTTTACAGAAAAAAGGTCAGTTTGAATATATTTTGACCTGGAATTGGGCTAAACTCGCCCCGGGATACAAAAAAGATTATCCTAATTTTAGGGCCTAAAAGTAGTTATTTCAACAACACATTTACAGAGAGAGAGAGGTCAGTTTCGTGTCTGTAAGGAGTGCGGGTTGTTGTGTTTTCTCGTGATGCGATTGTCAATGTACATAGATAATCAATATAATAATAATAAAGAAAGCCCGATTATTAAAAAAAACTTTGAAATATTTTTAGTTAACATCGAACCGAATAATATAAATGTAAGTGAAATATTGTTATGTTTTAAATACGAACTTAGAAAGATTTTAATAAAATACATGTTTGGCACTCATTGGCACTTGCCACTCACTTGGCACTCACACTGGCACTCACTCAGGCGCTCATTAGAATACATCATAGAACAACTACTAGAACCATCACTCAGAGTTACTCCCTTACGGTGATTGGGTCCGTATCAAAGTTGAACCATCATAAATCTGTGTGATCAAAACTCTTGAACCAACAATATAGGCACCCATCAAAGATGAACACCTTAAAAGTTGACCATAAAAAGTTGAAGGCCATCAAAGTTGGCGGTCATCAATCAAAGGTGGGCATCAAAAGCTGGGGAATTAAAGTTGAGGCAACAAAGTGGGGGCATCAAAGTTGAGAGCCATCAAAGCTGAGGCAAATCAAAATTGTACCGTAGAATACAAAAGGGTTGGTAGTGTGTTTGTACGTGAGTATAAGTGTAAATGTAAGTGTCTATGGTAAAATGTAAGTGTCATAGTGAATGTGTGTATAAGTGTCATAGTGAATGTGTGTATAAGTGTAAGTGTGTGGTGTGTGTGTGTGTGTGTGTGTGTGTGTGTGTGTGTGTGTGTGTGTGTGTGTGTGTGTGTGTGTGTGTGTGTGTGTGTAGGTGTTCAAGTTAGGAAAGATCCATACATGCGTTCAAGTTAGGAACGAAATATGTGACGGGTGGGCCACGAGTGGGTAAAAAATTGGCGTGGGCCAAAAATGACCCATGGTATCTGGCAAGGTCAAGGCCTAAATATCATGGTCAAATCAAACAAGGTTAAGACATCAAAAACGGGCTAAGCCCCTAAAGGGCGGCCAAAAATTACCGTGGGCAAAAAATGACCCACGGAAGACCAAAGGGTTGGTCGAAAAAATTAGGGTGGGCCAAAAATGACCCATGGTATCTGGCAAGGTCAAGGCCTAAATATCATGGTCAAATCAAACAAGGTTAAGACAACAAAAACGGGCTAAGCCCTAAAGGGCGGCCAAAAATTACCGTGGGCAAAAAATGACCCATGGAAGACCAAAGGGTTGGTCGAAAAAATTAGGGTGGGGTACGTAAAACGGTTGCTTACGCAGCCGTTTGGCTCAACCCTTCTTCGAAGGGATGCAAAAATTAGGGTTGCCAAAATATTAGGAAATCTGTGTGTGCGTAAGTAAATCTGTGTGAGTGCAAGTAAATCTGGGTGTGTAAGTAAATATGTGTGTGTAAGTAGCTTATGTGGCATAGTGTGTATGTATATATATTTATAACTATGAAGTAATGAACTTATAACGACCCACAAAGCAATGAAACTCAATAAGATTAATATAAGGAACGCTGAAAACTCATAAATCATAATATATATATATATTATATATAATATATATATATATATATATATATATATATATATATATATATATATATATATATTATATATATTAATATATATATATATATCTATATATATATATAATATATATACATATAGTATATAATAATATATTCAAGAGTATGAATATATGTTCCATATACATGAAATTAAGCGGTAAAAAATTACCCCTAAATATATTTATACTACGCAAGTAAGAAACTATAAGAACCGCGAAAACCCATAAGCATATATATATATATATATATATATATATATCAAGAGATGAATATTATGTTCCAGATACATGAAATTAAGCGTAAAATACTATATATTTATACTACGAAGTAAGAAACTTATAAAAACCGTGAAACTCATAAGCATATATATATATCAAGAGAAAAAGCCTACGTTGTCGTGGTTAAGACTTATAGGTTAAGTATCTAAATATTTGTTTTTGAGATATAAACGGGAGGGGTATCTGAATCCTTATTTAATAGCATAGTTTATAAGCTGTAACGGGCATGCTTTATAGGAAATAATCCCGTATACAGACAGCATGCTGTCTACGTAGTATAAAACTAAGTAGTTGGCTACCTTTGTTTCTCTTACCCATTATTAATTGACCTTTTGTAGGTGATAAGCCATATAGGATACGTATCTAAATATTTATCTTTGATATATATATATATATATATATATATATAATATATAAATATATATATATATATTAATATATATATATATATATATATATATAATATATATATATATATATATATATATATATATATATAATATATATATTTAAATAATTTATATATACATAAATACAAATAAATATATATCATTAAATGAAATAATTAAAGTAGAAATAATAAATAAATTAATTACAAATAAAAATAATTAAAGTTAAAATAATAATAAATAAATGCAAATAATAAATAATAATAAAATAAAATAATTAAAGATAAAATAAAATAATTAACATTAAATGAAATAATTAAAGTTAAAATGAAATAATTAAAGTTAAAATAAAATAATTAACATTAAATGAAATAATTAAAGTTAAAATAATAAATGAATGCAAATAATAATAATAATAATAAAATAATTAAATGAAATAATTAAAGTTAAAATAATAATAATAAAAATAATAATTAACATTAAATGGCAGCACAAACAAAAAAAAAAAATAAAATAATACAATCATTACTAAACAACATTACAAATTTTTAATCATTTAAAAATTCAAACAAATAAATAAATCAAAGAAGATGAATAAGAAGGTAGTAAAAAATTAACATTAAAGAATAATCTAAAATTGAACCGGATAGGAAATCATATCCAAATAAAATAATAATTCTAGAAAGAAAATTCTTATTGAAAACATTAAGTAAATAATAATAATAAAAATAATATTAAACATTAATATGATAACATTAATAATAAAATAATTACAAATAACAAATAAAAATAATTACGAAATAAAATAAATAACATTAAAATAAATGCAAATAATAAAATAATAATAAAATAATATAAATTAATATATATATATATAATATTATATATATATAATATATTTATATATATATATATAGTATAAATATATATGTATATATTATTATATATATATATATATATTATAATAGTATATAATATATATATATTTTATATTATATAGTATAACATACTATGTGTATCATCTATATACCTGATTAAAGTGAATAGATATCGTGAAAACATAGAGAAATAAAATAATTACCATTAATCAATTGAATAAGTAAAAAATATACAAATAAAAATAATTAACATTAAATAAATATAATTTTATAAAATATAACATTGATTCTCGATTCTTGTCTATACGGGAATTACCTTTTGATCTGATATTAGGCTTGGTAATCGAGAACAATTATAAAATAATTATCAATATAAATTAAAATCTCCAAACATTCAGGAACGTAAAGATGAATATTCATCAAAGAATGATTCCTCAAGAATGATTCATCAATATATACGGCCGTTAAAGATTGCATCTCGAGAGAGACATCAAGGATAACCATACAAAGCCGGGTATCACATAGTTAAGGTATACGAATATATGTAGTATCAAATTGTTGAGACTCAAAATATTCGAGTGTAATAAGTGCATTGTCCGTTGGCGTAGTGAGTGTAAGTGTACATAGGGCTGCGCACCTGGTGTTCCAATATAACTAGGGAAGATAAACAATATTGCTCTGTTAAATATAATGGAGGTTAGAAATGGCTAGAAAAGGTTAGAAAATGCTAAACTCATAGTAGAAAACATCCTAACGCTTATAATAATACCTAAATCGCAAGTGTCTATGTAAGTTATAGTGTCCTATGTGTATGTAATTGTATATGGGCTTAGTGTATTTCTAAT
>JABUQX010003065.1:17500-29674 GCA_015478945.1 Trachelipus rathkii
CGATGTTCTGTGCTAATAAATCTTTCTCCTATACAATCATTATCCTGTGGTTGTCTGTAATGCTCACTAATGGAACATATTTTTCACGGTTTTTTTTTTACTATCTTATAACTTTTCACTAGACGTTACTTCTTCTGATCAATGTGAGTCCTCTCTTTAGCGGAATTCCAACCTCACCACGCAGAGTGGTTGGGCTCCTCCCACACTGATGCAGGAGGTTCCATAACACCTCAGCATTCTCAACGATATGAACGAGTTAATTAGAATCTCCTCACATATTCAATCGTCCTAAACCATTCTTGAATATGCTTGACTTATGTTTCACATCTCCTCCTCGTTATAAAGTCACCGTTTCTCCACCTATTAGGCTAATCTGACAAACTTTGTAATCTTTAATTATAAATACTTTTTCTCAGCAGCTCTTTCATGCATAGTATCGCTAATATCTGAACATCTTTATCGAGCTAAATTGGGGGCATTGGTGTTTTTTTGTGCTAATACTCTTGGTACTGATCATCCTCTTGACTCGGGGTGATGTTGGGTCACCGGGCTGAAAAGTGGATTGGGGCGTAATCATGATGGATAGACGAAGTTCATTCCTATCTTCAAACTAAAACTTTCTCTCCTCAAAATCCAAGGTTCGATGGAGCTTGTTCTCGCGCTATTCAAGAGAGAGACATAGCGTATCGGGCATAGCGTCTCCTCTATTCACTCTTAACTAATTTCATTCTGCTCGAAATCCGTGCGGAAACTCTTCATATATATATAATATTATATATATATATATATATATACTTAGATATAAATATATATATATTATATTTTATAAATTATATTATATATATATATATATATATATATTATAATATATTATATTATATATATATATTATATATATATATATATTATAATTTATATATTAATATATATATATAATATAAATTTATATTACTATATATTGTATATATATATATAAATATACTATATTATATATATATATATACATAGATATAATATAATATTATTATATTATATTATAGTATTATATATATAAATATATATAATATATATATA
Organism: Trachelipus rathkii; assembly: GCA_015478945.1. Taxonomy (NCBI): domain Eukaryota; kingdom Metazoa; phylum Arthropoda; class Malacostraca; order Isopoda; family Trachelipodidae; genus Trachelipus; species Trachelipus rathkii. Next base: position 18,575 of record JABUQX010003065.1, read on the forward strand.
ATAATAGTATATAATAATATATTATAAATGTTGTATATAATATATATATTATATATATATTATATATATATAATATATATATATATAGTAATATCATAATATATAATAAGTAATATATATATATAATATATATATATATAATATTATATTATTTATTACTTTTGCGTACCCATATCACTTTACGTAACCACCGGGGTACGCGTACCCCACTTTGAAGACCACTGTCCTATGTGTGATGTTGAAAAATAAACTTCTGTTAAAAACTGAAAAAGTTGCCTCATGTGGGATAAGTATCCTAAGGCAATTCATATTTTTGTTTAAGAACTGTCCTTAGAAAAGAAAAAATTATGGTCCATAAAAAGAACAATCGCTGCTTTAAAATTGAAACGGCACATCTTTTTAAAAGAACGTCTAATTCTTATGATTTTTGTGTTTAATAGTTAAATAACAAATAGAACAGCATTTTAGGGGTATCCTTCTGTCAATAGTTTACGTTGCGGGTCTGTAAGCAACTTAAATTACATAATATATATATAAATATTATTTATATATATCTATATAATATATTAATATATATATATATTTAATATATATATATATATTATATATATTATATAATATTTAGTGATGAATTGACATACATGATTACGCTTATATATTATATCTATATATATATATATAATATATAATATATAATATATATATATAATATATATATATAGTATATATGTATTTATTTATATTATATATAGTATATATATAATATATATATATTGTATATAATGCTATATTATATATATTATATATATAATATCATAATATATATATGTATTAGTATATATATATTATATATACTATATATATATAATATATATATAGTTATAATATTATATATATATATATAATAATTATATATTATTTATAGTTATAATATTATATATTAATCTATTATTATATATATATATATATATATATAATATTATATATATATAATATATATAATATATATAATAATATATATTAATATTATATATATAAATTATATATTATATATTATAATATATAGTATATATATATATATATATATAATACTTATATATATACTTATATATATTTATAGTAATATTATATTACAGTAAATAAATTCAAAATTACAATTATTTCCATAAACTCCCATGATAAAGATGCCAAATAATATTTTTATTTATGTGCATTTAATAAATGTAAAACATCCTAAATCCTCATTTTCAAAAAGAAAGCGGATGCGATGCGGATGCGCGATGCGATGGCTTAAGTGAGGATGCAGATGCGGATGCGGATGCGGATGTCAAATTAGGTGCGGATGTTCCGCAATTTGCGATGCGGATGCGGATACGGATTATGTCTATATAATTATATTATATAATATTATACTATATAGATATAATATATATATTATATATTTTTATATTATATAAATAATATATATAATAAATATATAATATATATATATATTATATATATATATATATATATTTATATATAAATATATACTATATATCTTATATATATATATAATATTAATATATATATTATTATAATAATCATATATATATATATATATCCACTAAGAATGACTACAACTTTGACAACTATATAGAACGCTACGAGTGACTTCCCGAAAAGACTGGAAGGTGCTTGTATCGTCACTGAAGATGCAGAGTCATTTTGTCTTTAGTTCTTATATTTCCTTCTCTAAATATATGGTTCGGTTAAATTTGTTTATATCAGTGAGCCTATTTAACCCTATGTAGTCTATTGCCTGATATTAATTATAGCCTATTGTAATCGAGTTTATGACATGCTGCTCAGAAGGCATACACTCCCGTCTGTTTCAAGAGTAGGCCTCGACTGCGGGCTTTGTTTCTTTCACAGAACGATATCTGTGCGAGAATACGTTAATAATTTTCTAAATCTTAAAGAGTGTGAATATATTGGAATAAACAATACAACGAACGAAAAAGACAACACTTGCGCCCTTGATGCCAGGATTGAAAAATCCACGAACGAAAGAATCTTCCGTAGCAAGAGAAAATTTTTGTAAATCCAAAATGAAACTATGATTATTGTAAATTTTGTACTGATTCCACGCGATTCTGTATTTTTTTGCTTGTAGAAAATGGTGTTATTTAATTATATAATTATTATAACAGTATTAGTATTATAAGTATATTATAAGTATATTATATTATGATATATAATATATATATATATTATATATATATATATATAATTATATATATATATATAATTATTATAAATAATATATATATATATGTATATAATGTGACGGCTGCCGTTGTTACTTTTCTAGTCTTTTCTGTTTACGACAGTTTTCTCAAACTCCTTACTTTTGAGCTGTTTATATCGCTTCTGATGCGTGTTGAAGTTCAAGATAGATTTTTCGAGAAGATACACCCACAAGGGTGGATCGTTCGACAGTGATGCCAACGATGTGATCGCGGTTTTAAGCTTTAACTGCAGCCTCTAATATGAATATAAAAATACCTATTTCACCTTCCTAGTATTCCTGGCTTTGCTTACTTTCGGAAGAAAATCAAATTGTATATGAATCTTGGATTCCAGTTTGTATTCTTTTATTCTATAGTGTCTCTATTATCTTTACACTTCAATAGTATTCATAATGTCGTTAAGTTTATAAGTTAAGGAATATTATATTGAAGTATCTGGCACACACACACGTATATATATACCACGGGAGTACTATATTAGTCATAATCTACATATAAGAATACGTAGTGAAGAAGATGTGTATTTTGTAACATAGAGCTACTCATCAGAGCGTGATGTGAGTGTGAGATATCGCATTTGAGTAAGTTAGAGAAGTAATATATAATGGACATATATAACAGAGTGTGAGCATAGAGCATCAGATATGGACAATATATGCGATAGCATGCACAGACATTGTACGGTTGTCATCTGACATATTCATTCACAGACAGGTTAGATACATAAGATCTGCAATTCAAAATTTAAGCAGACTCGTACTTTATCAAAGTCTTTCCTGTTAATTTAAAATGTTCAGCTGAATATATATATATTTCTAATATTATATTATTTTGTTACCATAACATATTAATACTATATCATATATATATATATATATATAATATATAGTAATTATAAATATATATATATTATACATATATATATATATATTGATATATATCTATATATTATATATGATATTATATTATATTTATATTATCGTTTAAATTGCACTGCTAATAATATCATTAATATATATTTCTATATATATATGGTATTATTTGTTAATAATATATATTATATATCATAATCATATATAAATATAATATATATCTATATATTATTATATATATAGAGTCGTAAATTGCACTGCTCTATATATATTAACTAATGTTCGTATATAATTATATTATAGTTTTTAACATAACATATATATACTCAATCATTATATGATTATTTATACTTCACAATTTTGTTTTTCAGTTTGTTAATTAATATATATATATATTATAATTTTATATGGTAGCAAAATAAATTAGTTTAGTTTCGCTTACACATATAATTTACATAAATTGTGTTGTTTCTGCAACACCCTAAATATATACCTTTTACGCCCATTTGTCTGGTTTCACAACATATGGTCATTAAGTTTATGTGATTAATCTTTTTCATCCCGTGAGCAATGTCAATATCTGCTGGAGTGCAAAATGAACTATTACTATGGTTTTGTATGACGGCAATTTCTTTCCATTAAGTTATTAATAACTATTATTATTATTAATAATTATATTTAATAATAGTATTATTTATATTATACTTATTTAATGTATTAACTTTATTATTATTATTATAATTATTTTTTATTATTCTTATCTAATATTATTTTTATTATTATTACTTAATATTATTATGTATTATTATTATATAATATTATTGTTTATTATTATTTATTCCTTATTATTTATTTTCGAAGTTAATTTGTTTTGCAAGCTAAAATGCTTCGAATTGAAATGTGTAAACATTTTTATAATAAAGCTAAATATTAATATTTAATTCTTCAAAAATTTTTTGATTGAATACATTTCGGAAGTTTGTTAGCTTTGATTTGAAAACTTCGATTATAAAAGTTTTGCAAATAATAAGTAAAAATAAACCATCATCAGGAGTCGGAGTTGGAATCTGTAGAAGTTATTATTTGTGGGTGACGGAAATTATTACAACTTATTATTCTGAATGTTTTTACTTAAAATAAAAAATTATTTTTCTAAAGGTCTTGAGAATCTATTTCGATTCGCATTGATGCTTGAAGTAATAATTCTGAGAACTAACAATTATAAATCTTAATAGAAATTTTACTAGTGTAATAATAATTGAGAAACTGTATTTTTACCATATATATTCCGTGCTCCTATTTATGCAAGCATTCTCAGAGGTTTATACACTTCAATTTCGAAAATTTCTATAGTTCGAAAATTTTTCTGAGTTATTTTTCTATTTGAAAAATTTTTCTAAGTTTAATTTTAAATATAAATTTTTCTAAGATAATTTTATTCAAAATTTTTCTGAAGTTAATTTTATTATCGAAAATTTTCTTAAGTTAATTTTTATTCTGAAATTTTTCTAAGTTTAATTTTATTTCAAAATTTTCTAAGTTAATTTTATTCCTTAATTTTCTAGTTAATTTTATCTTTCGAAATTATTATAACCAACTATATCAAAAAATTTCTGAGTTTATTAAGAAAGGAAACAAGAAAAAATTATTTGACTACATGACATTTTGATAGCTTTTCATTTTCCACTATAGAATTGGTTAAGCTTGTTTTTCTTTGTATAGTAGTTGAGGTTGTCGGGATAATGAGCTCAGCTCTGATCTCTTTCTTTTTATATCCCATTATGATTTTATCAGAAACTTAATTTTATGAATTAGCAAATCAGATGGGTATCGCTGTATTAATGTTACATATATTCTTAACCTTTTTACTGCAAAAACAGAAATTTTAATGTGAAAAAATACTATGCAGCAAGTGTGAAAAACCTTGGAAAAACGGTGAAAATTCTCTATCGTGAATGAATATTATCTAAACACCCGGCATGAAATCATTATATCAAGGATTATATTGGACCAAAATTTACAAATAATTATTATTAATTATTATTTTAATTCCCTGTCAACTTTTAGAATGTTTCCCTTTTTAAATTTATTAGCATCGGACTTTTCCAGACTCGCCCCCCTTGTAAAATTTTATACTAAAATTTTAAAAGTTTGTATTGTAAGTTAGTATAGAGTCAAAAAAAATTTTTTAAAAAAAATCTAAGTTTCAATACTAGTAATATATATATATATTAGTTAATAATTTTAATATATACCGATTCTCAGTAAATATCATGGAAGTAATTAAACGTCACTACTAGTAATTGAGAACCGACTCCATCAAATTGGGTCGGTTGCTTCATGTATTGGAAATGCTTTGCTTATGCAAATCATCCTTAATTCCGCGTGTGAACTTTAAAGGATCCTTTCCGTGCGTCTCATTCAGATTGTATCTCTCGTAACTATCGCATATAATTTCAATGCCAGAACTGGAAAGAAAATATATTTCGCATTATGTCAAGTTCAAAAAAAATATAAAAATGTGCATTAACTGTGAGTAGATTTCATTTAAGAATATATGATTTGAAATGTTACAGTAAGTTGTAATTAAAAAAATTAAAATGTTTAAAAATGTTAAAAGTCTCAAAAAAAAACTTGTAAGTGTTTTGCCACATTGTATTGTCGATTTACAAATGTAAAGCTCAGTAATAATGATATAGAATAAGTAACTAATGTATTTAAGTATGAGTGATATATGTTTTCGTATCATCCAAACCGGTAACTGGTAAATATAAAAATGTACTATCGTCAATAAAAATTCAAAAAATCTCTGGGAATTTGAAACTAATAATTTTTATTAACTATACTTTGTCAAAAAAACTATAGGGAGAATAATTTAAATATATATATATATATTATATATATAGTAATATTATATATATATATAATATTTAAAGTAAAATTATTATTATTTAAACTACTTATTTAAATTATTATTAATTATAAACATTAGTTTAATATACTAGTTTAGTGTTAATCAAATAATCCTAAAGATTCTTTGGTTAAGGTATCTTTCAAAATTCAAACTCAATTAAGATTAGTATAGAAAATCTCATAAGTAAATAAAATCAAGTTAGGGCTATCTTTTTAATCAACAATATTATAGGTTAACGGTCTCCCTCTTATTGAGAAAACTTTCAGTGTGTGAACAATCAGTTGTTAGCTTGTATAACCTTCCATTGCATGTTAAGTCCATCGTTTCAGGTAATGTATTCAAAAACTATATTTGTGATCTGTAGCTCATAAGCAAATGTCTGTTCCCACTATGTTTTCGCTGCTGAACTTTGAAAATTGTTTTAATGTTTTCCTGCAAAAGGGAGGTAGCACAGAACACCTCGATTAGGTCTCTGGTGTTCTCGCAATTCGATGAAGGTTAATCAGTTCATCCTTCTTCAGTTTCATATTATCTCGATTTACTCATTAATATTCTGTTTCATTGGTAGTCAAACACGTTCGATGCTGTCCATTGCTTGAACACACCAGTTTCATCCAAAATTCTCTGTTTTGATGAAATCACATTCCATTCAACTATAATCTTGATCTCGTGTGTTCTAAATCCTTCTTTGAAAATGAATGCTTTTAACAGATTAATATTATACAAAAATTCTTTGGGATATCCATTTTCCCATACTTTCGTCGTGTTTTACTGAATCTTATATGTTGTCCAAAATTTTATTAAAAGTTCTCTATAATTAACAGGCTTTCTTCTAAAGTTATTTTCTCTAAAATTACCTCTAAAATACTAAAACTCTAGATAACTGTTTTGCTCATTATATGCGTACATTTCTTGCAAATAACTTTGAAATGGATTCTGAGCAAATTATTGAAAATGTGCTGTCATGTTCATCAACATTTTTCAATGAATATAATACATTTCTTTGTCTATTAGCTTTAGTTAGTTGTTAGAGATTTCGTATACGGTCTTAGTGTTAGTATAAATTGGTCTAATGGATCTAATTATGTTTCTGTTCTTCCTCATTATGGCTTGTGCAATGATTTCCAACTCTTCCCATTCTTGAATTTCATTCAGTTCTTGAACTATCTTGCTAAGTTTATTCTCGTTACCATTTGACAAACAATCTTCTAGTAGAAATCTGCTATTATGTCCGTTGTATTCTCCTGGTACATAATCATCTAAATATACTTGTACTCTTGCAAAATCTTCATGTTATTTCTTAAATGTTCTTTAATTCTGGTGAATATTTCACTATCTTTAATCATTCCTAGGTGATCAAAACAATCGTGATCGAACATATCTATTACGTCACCTATTTCCATTGGAATACGATTGGACTCGGGTAGTAACCCAGTCAATTAGTTTCGTTATCAATATCTTTACCATAGGACAAGTTCTTGCCAATATCTTAGGGAATTGGCAATAATGGACTTGACCTGATACACTATGACTGTTTGCTTCTAGTCTTTATTTCTGTGCATTGTAATGATTCTGTTTCAAGATTCTCTTGATGCCTTTTCTGACGCCTATTCGCGTTCAAGTTTGTCTCTATATCATCTTAGAGATGCTGGTGACAATTCGTCGAATACTCCCAACTTTGAATAGCGCAAGATCTCCGACAATCTTCTTGCGTTTGTAAAGTCTATCGACTTCCATCTTATACTCATAAAATGATTATAACTACCAAAAATATAAATTCTAACCTACTGGTTAGACCCTGATTTAGTTATGAGAATACATACTTAAAACAATATAATAATAAAATTATAAAATTCAGGTACATTTGCACCCAATTAAGTACTATTACCGGTACTTGTAAATTAAATCAAGGTTATAGTAATAAACGTGAAAATACAAATAAAATATTTATTATTGTATAAAATATATTATTACACATATAATATTCAATATGTACATACAAATAAAAATTCGACATCTTCCTTTTAAAGTTCCTTTTCAGTTTCACTTTTAGCAATAGAGATAGTAATGAACTAGCTTTTACTATCTTTACCACTAAATGTGACTCTTCTTATATTCTTGAATCTGACTTTCTTCGCAGGTACATCTGGCTGTTTTCTTGGAGGTATATCGGAGGTAGATCTTGATGATCTCTTGGATGGTGAAAACTCTGTGGTTTTTCTGGCAATTCTGTCTGTTATGATTATTTTTTCGGTTCGAGTATTTGACTCGTCTCGTTGAACTAGTATCTTTTTATCATAAAGTATTACTGATGTTTTCGGTCTATATATAATCCTTTTTTTACCTCTAGGTCTTTCGAATAGGTTCGTCTACCTCGTTTGCATATTGGAAGCTATTTCTTTGTTCTTCATCACCGAACATTCTTCTGTTCTTACAATATTTGTTTCTTCTGTTCTAATGTAGCGTGTTTTTTCAACTTTCTGTGCTGATTCTCTACTCGGTTCTAACATCTTCATCTACAGCCACAGTGCTTCTTACATCACGTCTAAATTGTGATTCCTCCATTTTATTTATGGTTTGTGTTCTAGATAAATTAACTCTATGTTCACTTCATCAATCATCATATACTCATGTTTTCCCATACTTATTATATTTATTTTGTTTCTTCTTTTCTTAAGTACATTAATTTTCTGTCTTGTTGTCTGAGTAATATTTATAATCGGTTCTTTACTTAATTCTACATCTTTCCTCTGTGTTTCTAGTATTTAAAACAGTTTAATCTACATATTATAAATTTGGCCTGTTGTAGATCTCCTTAAGATCTACGTAAATTAAACTTTTTCAAATTTATCATTTCCCGTAAGTTCTGATACGAAATTACCCTCGCATTTGTCGGACAGTTTAGGTTGATAGGTGTGGTGGTTTGATTCTCTGAGTGTACACGCAAATCTCTATTCTTTATTCGGTCTACATCTTTTGCCGAGTTTTGCTGTTCTGATCTAGTACTTTTAACTTCTCCTATTTCTAATGTTATACTGGCCTGTCTTCTTATTTCCTTAATTCCTTTCATCAAAATTTATTTTCTTCTTTTCATCCTCTTTATAGGATTTAGGATCCCTTAGATTTATTAAGTTTCGGTTGGTATTCTGATGCATACGCAATTCGTGTACCAAGAGTAAAAATGGGATCTTTCTAAATCTAACTGTTGTATGTGTTATTTATGGCTGCTTGGGCCAAAGGTAAATATTGGTCCCAATCTCGCTGATTATCTTTGACTAACATCTCGAAAGTTGCTATTTTGCGTTTTTGTTTGACAAGACATTGAATTGGCGTGGTAGTCTACCATTATCTCTACACTTTTTATTAAAACTTCTACATATATCCTCTTCATGAGTTTTCTCTACAAATGTTCTAGATGCAATTGTCATAGATTACTGTATCAGGTACTGTGTGGCATATCTACTATCACTTATTCAATTAACGAAACATTCTAACAATCTTTTATCACATCTCTCGATCCAATGCTGCTAATCTCTACATATTCTGTTGAATTGATCATTAAAGACGAGTATATAGTTATTTCTTTCGATGAAACCTGTTAATGGACCCATAATGATCCATAGTCAATCTTTTGTGAACTGGTTGTTCTTGCTAAAGGATATTTTTTTATGGTTTGCCTTCTAGGCTTAGATCCTTTCGCTTCTGGTGCTCTATGACAGCTTTTATACGATTCTTCTTCTATTTTCTAAAATAATTTTTTTTTTTTTTTTTTTTTTTTTTTTTTTTTTTTTTTTTTTTTTTTTTTTTTTTTTTTTTTTTTTTTTTTTTTTTTTTTGAAGTGTATCTTCTTTTAGTTTTTTCTAGAGTTTTTCTGACCATCTATTACCTTGGAATAGATGTGGTCATATCAATAGCTATATTCTATCAAGATTGGGTAACCATATCTTTAATAGTTTCTTTAATCTTTATTATATGATCCTATTTTAAAGAATTTCAAAACCTTATTCTTTTAATTTTTTCGTCTCTCCAGATTCACCATTCGAATCTTTCTTTGTTCTCTGTGAAATCTATATAAAAAATATTAAGAAAAAAGGTATGTGCTTATTTTTTCTTTAATGTTATTATTAAACTTACCTTTATGTCTTTATTATTGTTATTGGAGTTCTTAATTTTCTTTATTTTAAATATTATACATTTATTCGGTGCTTTATCAATCTCCTTATTTATTGTCCTGTTTAATCTGCTCTCATCTCTTCATAAGTTATTTCACCTGTATCAGGCCAACACGATAGTATCTGGACAAAGAAATCTCTACTTGAGTTCCATTCGTACCTTTTAATGCATGTCTCAAAGGTTGATTTATGAAATCTGATATACGTAAAGACCATTAGCTAATCTAGCCTTTGGATAATCTTTCTTTAGTAAGATGCTCACTTGCTGCTTGAATGATCATTTTTTTACTTTTATCTTTATTCCATTGATATAGAAAGTTCTTAAACTTTCTCAACGCAAAGATGATTCCTAAACATTCCCAATCTCCGTAGGGACATAAGTTCTTTTTCCGTTTTGACAAGTTCGCTTTGCAAAGCTAAGGTCAATCCTCTCTTTATTCTTCTCTGTAATAATACTTGCACTAAAACGTGGTATGGATTCGTCGGTTCACAACAAAATTCTTTGTTAAAATCTGATATTTACGATGAATCTTGCAACATAAAATGTCTTTCAGTTTATTCATATGAGTCTTTCTTGTTCCTCTCCCAAATTGAATTCTTGCTTTTTCTTATAGTTTTGGTTGAGTTACAAGTACTTGAAAAAGTCTGTAGATAGTTCTGAAAAATCCAAAAAACCTAAAACCGAACGTACTCTGGGACCTTATAGCGATGTTTTATTTTCGATAAACGTTTTTAGCTCTCGGGTACACATAACCCTGACCTGATAAATCAAGTACTAAAAATACGGAGTGCTCTTGATAAATTGGCATTTTTCATTTAACTTTGAAGATTGCAATTTTCCTCAGTGCTAG
>JABUQX010003066.1:2500-18053 GCA_015478945.1 Trachelipus rathkii
AATGAATCAAAGAAGTATATTTCATTAGGACTTTGGAATTATTGTATTCATCATACTTCAGACGTACAAGACATCTTTTACCTCTTATAAGATACTTTCTTATATTACTGTGGGGAAACATCAAAATTTACCACCCAAATTTAGATCAAGATCCAAATATAAGCTATTTCTTTTCATAGAATTTATTGACCCTTACAAATCAACGACGAAATTAATATATTGCCGTGCGAAGCCGAAGGGCTCGATAGGTGAAGCAATCAGTAGAGTTCCACCATCTTTCCAGAAGTCCCTACGTAACATAATAAGATCGTGTGTTCAACTAATAAAAGTTTTATGGTAGTTGCAAAACAGTAACTCATATGATACATACCTCTTATTTCACAGCTCAACATGTGTTCTGTAAAATTCTTTTCCTAGCACAGTTTTTTCTTCTGTATGTTAACTTTATTCATTTTAACATTAGCATGCGATTTACCTGAAAGTTGTAAGTTTGATTAGAATGTGCTTTGTATCATGTCCTTATATTAAAGAGTGCTTTGCAACATAGCGTATAAGAAAAGTGTAAAAAAAGAAATTTTTAATATTGAATAAACTCTTGAATTTTGCTAGAAGTCCTACTTCTAAGTAATTAATTGCAAAAAGAATTCATGAAATTTCTAAGAAAGTTTATCAAGGTTAAACCTTCCTTAAGTCAGCAATATTGAAAGTTAACACTTTCTGTGAGAATGAGAAAAAAACAAAATTTAAATTAAAAAAATAAAAACAAAATGTTTTTTAATAAATTTTTTAACGACTTCCATATATTATTCACAATCTTTAATTTAGTGAAAACAACTTTCAAAAAGTTTTTAATTACATAGAAAATATAACAAACTGGAGTCTGGCTTATATACGGATAATTTAAACTTTGATGCAGCATTTTCCTCATAATATTTATATTAAAATTATATAAACGTAAATTCGCATCCTTATAGATTTCCATTCCTTATTTTAATTTCACCTCAATCAATTACAGAAGACCATATTATAACATTTATATATTCCTTCTAATTCATAAAGAATAAAGCAATTACTGAGAGCAACCTATATACTGTACACTACTAGCACTATATATTGTCAATTTACTTTATATAAATATCTGATTGAAACTTCAGTTTTTCGAAAAATTTTTCAAGCAGGCCTCATTCCATTAATAAAACAAAATCATAAATAGCTGTTTATAAATGATGTTTCACCACTGTGCATGCGGCATTATACTTAGGTTCGATCAGCTTCGGCGTAAATTATATATATATATATATATATAATATATATATATATAATATAATATATATAGATATTAAATATATATATATATATATATTATAAATTGAATATATAATAATAATTAATAATATATATATTATATAAATTAATATTATATATAATATAAATATATATATAATATATATATATATAATATAAATAATATATATATACAATATATATATATAATATATAATATATATATATATATAATATAATATATAAATAATATATATTTATATAATATATATACAGATAATATATAATTAATTATACAACGATATATATTCAGCCTAAGATAACATATATATAAATATAATAATATATATAATAGTATATATATATATATTAATTATAATAATATATATATATAATATAATATATGATATTATATATATATATATATTATATATAATTATATATATATTATATATATATAAAATAGTCGGCTCCTAAGGAAACCAAATCTCAGAATGAAAAAGGACACCAAACATTCACGAAAGGACATGAGATGAGTATATAAAATTTACTTTAAATATAATAACGTATTTCAAGCTAATTCTTGACCCATCTTCAGTAACTACAATTAAAACACCCTTAATATACATAATTAAAAGTTAAAGTGAATTCGAAAAATTAAAATTAAAAAATAAATAAATAAAAAATAAGCTCTTAAATAAGAAAGTTAAAATTTTATTTCAAAATTCACCATATTCCTCTTATAAAAATTTAAATATTAAATAAACTATATATATATAATATATAATATATTAATATATATATATATAATATATATATATAAGTATATATAATAAATATATATATATATATATAATATATATTATATATTAATATATATAATATAATAATAAATTATATTAAATATATATATATATATATCCTTAATTTATAACTGTATGTATATTGTGTCTTTAATTGTAGTACCTGAAGATGAGTCAAAGATAGACCTCAGAAACGTTATTTTGTATTAATAGAAATATATATATACCTCACTTCTTCGCTGCAATATTTGGTCGTCCTTTTTACTATATTCAATATATATATATATATATATATAATATATATATATATATAATATATATATATATATAATATACAATTAATATATATATATAATTAAATATATAATATATATATAATATATATATATATATTTCAGATTCTTCACTCTCGTAAATGACCGTAAAGTTTTATAAATATTTCATTTGTTATAGGGATTAGGCTTAGGCATCGGTTCAACCATTGCTTTAAATGTACCGGTCATGATTAATGTGATGGGGCTCGAAATGCTGCCAACCGTCCTTGGCGTTGCGGCACTTTTTCAAGGCTTCGGTGGGTTAACATATTGTGGATCATATTTTAAGCTGTTCTGTATGTTTTGTTCCCACTTTAGATCATCATTACTCTGTGCGGGAGTATGCAGATTCTAAGATTCGAAGTTTTACACATGTTCTCTTAAAATTTTGATTGAGGTACACCACAGAGTCTAAGTATTGCCTAATAGAATACACACAAATAACTAGTCGATAATAGTTCAAAGTAAAGTTATAACAGCCTGATATTTCCCAATTCTAGTTTAACCTCGAGCTAAGGAAAAACTTAAGATTGTTTTTAAAAAGACAATATTATATCTAATTACCACTGTGATATTAATAATCAGTTGTAATATAGTAAAAACAACAGTGTTTGAGCCACTATTTATGAGTCAATGTAGATCGTTTTAAGGAATATATTTTATGTAGTAAAAAAAATGTTTAATCTATTGTTTATTCCTACTCGTAAATATGTATATTAATATATATTACCATCAATTATTAATAATAATATTATTGGTTGTATATATTATATTAGATATAATTATTTATTATTTAAGATCTTATAATAAATTAGTAAAATTTATATATAAGTATTTAGTATAACCTGACGACGAAAATAATATGATACAAGTTTTGGCAATTTCGATTAACGGACTTGCATTAACGCCAAAAAAAATGTAAACTCGTTAATTAGTCCGTTACTTCTTTTCGAAATTATAACGCACGAAAGCCGCTATAATGAAGTTTAAAAAAATTTAGACGAATTTATTTAAACGGGAGAAATACTGTTACTTTCATCCTCACACCTCACACACCAATGAGCTAAATGGATTAATTGGCCCACTTTTTTAATTGATAAGGTCACTATTATTAAATATAGTGTATATAATATACTATTATAATTATATTATGTAGTCAACAAATAAGGATGAGCCTTAGCACCAAACACCTATTAAGTATAATTATCGATAAAATAGATTCACTATCGAACCTCTTACTTATACATCCTCTTATAAGAGTAGCTAATTTTTTATACTTATGTAAATTGTTTTCACACGAGACCACTTCTAAAAATACATTTCATAATCACAAAGACATGTTATGCGCTCTCAGGTTATATAATGTTACAACATTTGACCGTAAAGAAAGAAAAGGGAGGAGGTATGTCTTCACAGTACTATTAAAAGAGAGCTTAATTTAAGACAATAAAGAAGTTATACGACATACTAAGTATTAAATTCACTGACATATATTCAGGATTTCATAGTAGCTATATATAATTATGACACGTGATACATTTATAAATCTGGAATAAACACAACGACCTTTAATATTAGTCGAGATACAACGAACAACGGAAGGTATTGATCGATTATGTTTTCACGAATAATGCATATCATATTGATATAATCACGATGAAGTCACTATATTGGGCATGCACTCTCACTGCAATAGCAAGCTCAGATTTTTATCTCTCTGTGAAAATGCTAAGCTAAAAGAGGATACCATCAAACGATTTATGTAATATAATCTCGTGACTATAAATGAAGTATGTGCAAAAACGCGGTGCTCTCTCACAGATAATACCTCAAAGCGGATTCACTGTAGTGAAAGAGAAAACTCGAGTAACCTTCCGCACTCCAACTGACGGTCCCAACCCACGTCGGTGAGAGAAAAGTATCTTATAAAAACATAAATATAAATAAAACAGGAGATACACTCAATATAGCACCAATAAAAAATGAAAGCCAAGAATCATATCTCCACTGAGTCAAACTCTTATCCGAGCTCCACTATATTAATATGGTACATTTAAAGCTAAACACACTGATACTTAGCACAGACATAAACTACTCTTAGAGTATTTATGGCAGATTATCCTCTCGGAATCATATCCTTTATTCCTCATTTTTAGACCAATCCTTTTTATCATAAGAGATCTATCGACCTCTTCCCACTAGAGTAATATATTATAGTATATATCATGCAACAGATAAGACTTTAGTATAATATAAGGCAGAATAATAGGGAACTAGAGAGATACAAAGACATTTCATACGCATACATAAAATAATATATTAATAAGTTATAGTTAACTTTTCCTTGTATCCAAACGAATAATACATTCATTAGGATGAAATATACAAAAATTTTATATCCATTCTATACTATGACCACAGTAATTATAATAAAGCTTTCCAAATAAAACAATACAAATAACAACTGCAGAGGAAGAGAGATGACAGAAAAATGGTTTAGTTGATTAAAAATAAGACATTACAAACCTCAAATATAACATTAAAAAGCTACAAATTACTACATATTAAAGTAGCTATAAGAATGTAGTGTCTATAGATGGGTACTATACCGATGCATGTTAATGTTTACGCGGAATACTCTTTCAACACTTAAAAAACTAATAAGGAAATCCAAAGCTAGTTTTTACATAAGTTCAACCCAAAGCTAGTTTTTACATAAGTTCAACCAGAATCAATCCGATCCACGTTCGCAAAATAAAAACAAACAAAAATCGAAGAGTTAAAAAAAGATAATGAAAAAGTTACAAACAAGCAACTCATGGTTAATGAATTGAACTCCTACTTTACAACCGTAGGGGCAGCAGTATCAGCCGAAGTTCTTAAAACAGAAAAGGAATATAGTACTTTACTGATTATTAATTTAATGAGACTCATGAATCACGAAGGGCATGAGACTTTATGGATTTCCTATTTTTCATATCTCTTTTTTTTTAGGAATATGTGTTATATATATTGTCTCTATGTGGGCTTGAACCTTTACTTATGCGGAAGATTATAACTTGGAGTATACAAATATTATCATTAATATAAGAATAAATCTCACTTACATAGTTGTCAGTGACACTCATTAATGCTTCACAATGCTATATCCAGATCTCTCGGACTACAAATCTTTATTGAAGGAATTTAAATTTATGTAAAAACGATAGTTATTTCAAAAATGCAGAGTCAGGCAAAGTGAACATTTCTTTAACCTGAGGATAAAACTTATTGTCCGATATAATTACTTTACTTATACAACAGTAGTTTAAATTTATTTGGATAAAACTAGTTCATAGGTCAATGTATCTTACTATATAGTATGCTTTAATGTAACAATGGTGACTTCTACTCACAAAATCAGTTTGCTTTAATGGAAAACTGCAAATAACGGCGGTAGCAGAGAATATTCTCTTATCTTTTATATCTGTAGCATAATAAAATAGGTATGACTTAAAAGCATTTCCGATTAGACATATATATGTGCACGTAATATGAGACCTACATGAAATGTATAAATCATGTAATATATTCTAAAATTTAAATTTCTTTATGCATTTCAAATATCACTACTCTCATTTAATAACTTAATTTATTATTATTATAGTAGATCTTGGGATTATGCATTATGCGTAATTCAAGTTTAATAGCAATTGTCATATTATTGAATTTAATAATATACTTTATTTATTAGATACGTATGAAATCAACAATAAATCAGTTTATGTATTATATTATTTTATCAATATTACCACTTGATCTTTAATCAACTTGGGACACTAAATTATTATTAATTACTCTATTCACGATTATTATTATTACTTATTATTTCTATTAGAGTTGTCCTTCGGTTGTATTATTATTCACTGTGTTATTTATGGTGAGTGTACTAGTGTGCTATATTTACTTTTATAGTGGTAAGGATTATTATCCAATAATAATTTGGCTCGTATTAGTGCTCATAATATCGATTATAACTCCAATTTATTTCACAAACTTTATTAGTTATTTGTGAGCACCAGGTCCGCTGACGTAAATAACATTATTGGTATACTGTTGCCGTTTCGTGAGGAAATTATATAATAAGGATACGCCGATTTTGACCGAACTATAATAGCAGAAATCAACAGCAGAAACGAGGTGGTGCTTTTTTCTTCTTTGGCCTTCTCTCAAAACGCTTTTCCGAGTGGTTTATTTACCTCATTTGTTCTAGTAAGTCATTCTTTCGAAAAATCAACTTCAACTTTCTATTCTCTGTGTCTTCTGCTCAAATTACTTAATTAGGTAAGTGTTCCAAAAAATACTCAGTTCCCAACCAGACGTTGTCCCAGAATTTTTTTTTCTCGATAATCGAACTTTAAAAATTGAAAAATACCGTGCCAATACACACTTGGAATTATCCAAATCCCGTGCTATAGGTCACTAATACGAAGTTTCCCGACTCTTATTCACCTGAGTATTGTTCATAAAATTATATATTGATGAGACTCGTGCGACGTTGTGACGAAATATTTCACATAAAACATCACATTTTTATGATTATTGTAATATTATAGAGAAACCCAGAAAAAATTTCGATAATGTATTTTCACACCTCTGTGATTAGTTAAAGACGAAAGGGGAAGTTAGAAATCTATCAGCGGGCCATACTGTACGTCTGGAATGAAAGAAGGCTCTTCAATCAATCTATAGATTTTTTTATATAATTTTATTGAGATATTAATTATCTTTTTTGTGATCAATGCACACTTACGATTTGGATTTATGTATTCCTTGGATAAAACATAATTTTTAAAAAAAAATTTATGTGAGGAAATTATTTAAATAAATTTTCGTTTTGATACATATACACAAAACATATATTATCTATAAGTAAAAAGGTTATTCCTGAGCTAAACTATACAATCTGCTTGATACAATTTATGAGTAGTATATATGTTAGGATTAAGTATAATAAAAATAATATATATTCTCTAATTATTATCACTTTTTATTGGAAATCAGTAATTAATTTTTGAGATAAAATAGTATATAATAATTAATTTAGATATATTCAAAAGAACACTAAAACACTCTATTATTACACTATCCCTTATTACACTTCAAGAATTGCAATTTTATATAGAATAAAACCTTTATATTATAAGTTTAATATATATTTTCCATTAACCTACTATTAATAATACTGTCCACTCACTGATAATTGGCTTTAAGGTGTGTAATATTAATAAATATACCTTATAAATTTAATTAACCACTAATCATTTATGCATAAATGAAAAATATAATATGAATAAATAAAATAATTCAATAATGTAATATTATGAAGATGTGAGCAGCCCAGTTACTACCGTGAACACATAACCCCTCTATTCAAAAATTTGGCTATGCTAAAACTTCATGATATCTACACCCTCACAGTAAGTGGTCACATCTTTAAAATCAGAAATGGAACTGCCAATGATCTTTTGGCTAACATAATTGATTAGAACCAAACTTTGAGAATTAACAATTTTCTCAGCACAAATTCACTCACCATATTCAAAGCAAATTTCACCCTAACGAAATCGCGAAGGGCCATCACATATAAGGGCATAGGTGAGTGGACTAATCTCCCTCAAAATATTCAGGAATTTCCCACCATTGGGTCTTTTCGTAGAAATATTAGAAACCTCTTATTATAAAAAAACTAACTAGGACATTACTACCCTCCATAAGTCTTATTACTACGAAGAATGACGATGATTCCTATAGCAATGATTATTATTAAGAGTGTTATAGTTTCACGTATTAGTTACAACGACCAGGTATATAACGATTTGATGGTACGAGTACCTTTGATGCCTACTCTAAATTTGTTTTCGGCAAATTACGCAGGTTTTAATACCGATTCCGAGTTATGTTTATTAATAGTGTTAATCGCAAATCCATGAGCTTTAACACTTTGACTGCCATGTCACACATATATGTGCAACTGCATCGTTTCATTTAGCTGCCTCGCCGCATATTTGTGCGACACAGTGACTTCGCTTGAGGCCTCGGCACACAAATCTATGAGACAATACATGCAATATATATGCTCAAAAGATAGCGTGGCCGCTGAGGAAACTTTTGGTATAAGTCTCGTGGCCGTGGGGGTACGGTTTTAATTTTAACTTAAGGTTTAGTTTTATATGAAAATGGAATATATATATATATATATATATATATATATATATATAAGAGTATATATATATATATATATATATATATATATATAGTCATGGGTGGACTGGCCTCACTTTTAGAGGGGTGGATTCAATTAACTTAAAAAAAAGAAAAAAAACTACACGACAAATAAAGTTTGTTCATTTTATAGGTATAAGCCACGCCTTACAAGTTTTATTTAGATCATATTTAATTTAGAAAGTTTTATATTTTAAAAAAAATGTTAGAAATTAGGGTACAAAATTCCTTCCAATAGGAACTCACTTTTGAAAAAATGTGGATTTTTTTTTTTAACTTCATATAAATGAAAATTTGTGGATCGATTTAATTATTTTTTTCAGCATACACTCTAGTATGTTAGCTTTAAACTGGCAAAGTAAATTTTGATCCAAGCAGTATTAATGGCAAAATCACTAAGCCTAACTTGGTCCGATTCACCCCAAGCAGTAAAATTTATAAGGTGGCTCTGGACCACCATTGTCAGATTTTTACGTATTACTGACATTTTTATTACGATAATTAATTTAAATGTAATAAAAGTTACTTATATTATGAAAATTTTTAAAAAATGAAATTTTAATAAAAAAATCCAGTTCAAAAGTGTCGCTTAAAAGAGGAGAGGTGAATCGGACCACCTTATTTATATTCAAGATTTTATTTACCATTATTAACATTTTTATTAGTTATTGCGAACATTAATACCTTATTTTTTATGGCGATATAAAAATAAAATATAAAATTGAAATTGTTATAAAGAGGAACTTAAACAGATGGTCCGAGTCACCCCCCCTCATTGGTATCCGCTTCACCCTCCACGGTCAGGCTGGTTCTAGCTGCTTATTCAAACTTTAATAAACTTTTTATTATTAGAACAAGACATTATTTTTTTAGGTGCTTATGCCCTAATTATAGGCCGGATTTACAAAAAAAAAAAAAATTTCCAAAAAGTGCATTAGGGGAGAGTCGGGAGACCAAGTTATACCTAAAGTGGTCCGCGTCACCCCGCCCGACGCTATATCATAAGCATATGAATTCGTTTACCGGCACTGGGAGTCAGTTAGGTAGTGGTACACTTTTTTTTTTTATAGATTGAATAAGAAAATGGAAAAAGTAAAATAAAAGAAAACGAAATTGATTAGCCCAATTCCTCAATTTCCTGTAATGTGAATATATGTGGGTGACAGGGTCTGCTCACATATGTGTGTGACATGTCACACACATATGTGCGACATTGTGTATGTGTGACATGTCACACACATATGTGTGTGACATGTCACACACATATGTGCGACATGTCGCACATATGTGTGTGACATGACCAATGTCACACATATATGAGTGACACGGCTGCTGGTGAAATTAAAAAATAAAAATAAAAATTAAATATCTCAGTAAATACTTTGTACCTTTACGAATTTCAGCTACCATATGATTTCATAAATCATAACCTATCTAAAAATGCAAAAATCTTAACATGGCCTCCGGAGAAGTTTTACTGATTTCCCCTTGGCAGGCAATGTGTTAATAACGCCACAATAGAACTAGGCCTACAATATAAATGAATGCTTTAGTTTTTCTTGAAAATTAAGAGTAGGGATACTATATTACTTCTTACAATAACATTAGAAATATGCCTACCTTTCACTATTATTCTATAAATTCGTAATGTATTAGTAATTTAATATTTAAATTTTACACAATCGGCATTTAGAGTATATCCTGTGATTTTCATAAAAATTGATTGGGGGTGACACCCCCCTGCACTATTTTTACCCCAAAAATAAAGGCATTATTTTGTCAACAAACAATTGTACGTGTAGTAGAAAAATGTGCACTTGAAAAATTATCACTTGAATAAACACTTGAAAAGTGCATACTTGAAAAGGCACTTGAATAATGAATGCTTGAATAAATGCGCACTTGAAGCCCAAGCTAAAAATACCAAAATTTGCACGTGTTAGCATTTAACATAAGTATTTCATTAAATACATTTGTAACGTTCAGGAGAGCCGGAAAAATGAGATGATTGAGACGCTAACATTTATGTTGAACGGAAGCCAACGTTGTCAAAAAATTATACATCTGAAAGGTTGTCAAAATCCAAAAATTAATGAACAAAAGTAGGAGCTAAATCTAGCGATTTAGCAACATCACACACTTCTAGCGGTATGGCCACAGGGCACGTTAATCAAGAAACCTTCGAGGTCAACTCACAATGTGGATATACTACTGAGCCGTTTCTACTCAAAATCATCGACTCCCTTTTGTCTCAGAGTAGAGATATACTGCGCCGTGTCTACACAAAATTAAAGACTCCATTTTGTCTCATAGTAGAGATATAAACACATAATCATCAACTCGGTTTTACCTCGTACTCGAGATATACTCTGTAGTGTCTACACAAAATCATAGACTCGATTTGAATCAAATTTCGTCAATATGTTTTCCAGTCGATATATAATACACTGTTCAAATTTTAAACAATGCCTTTATCTCAATACCCATTTAGTTTGATCAAACAATAAAAGAAGTATGATGTTTATGAGTATTATTGCTCAGATTGGATAAAAAAAAAAAACACTTAGAGGCAAAAATTCGTTTCGCTCACAACCATGAAGTTCTCGTCAGGTCGCAGAGAGATAATCTTGCAAGGTGAAAGAACTTGAAACTTTGATTCAAAACAAGTCTAATTTAATCTTTGACTTCCAACATATTTTTTTTTTAATGGGAAAATTTTATTAACACTTTCGTTAATTATGATTGTAATTAAAAATAAACTTTAGGTATTTATGAAGTTACAATCGTAACTAGTTTGCGAATATAAGGGATTAAATTAAAATTCAACCGAGTCAGCAGTCTCTCCATTTATGTATTTATTTTTATTATTTAAAAAAAAAATTACTTAAATTAAATTTAAATTTTATTTTTTTTGGTGAAATAAATTTAATTTAATTTTTATAAATAAAAACTATGAATGTTGAGAGTTACAACGATTTAGAAAAAAACATTTATACAAGTCCATTCTAGGTCTAATTCTTTAATTTTAAAATTTATTTTTTATGATGTTTTAGCAGGACTTCCATTTTTGATTCTGAAAAATGAAAGCACAAATATTCAATCCAAAGTCATTCCAATATCTGCTGAAAGAAATTACTTACAACTTTATCCGTCTCTCATCACCATCCTTATGATACGATTACAGTGGATGAGTATCGACAAATTTCATTTTATTTAAAAAAAATCGACACAATGCAAGGTTTCGTCCAAACACGTATCCACTACAACTGTATCCTTAATATCTATTTTCAACTTTTATATATTATTATTTATTTTCTACTATTATATATTAATATTTCTTTTCGTTTTATTAATCACCAACTCCAGGAACTTCCGAGTTTCCTCTTCTACTTTATAGATGTTCAATGTGAATGAGGAACATGAATTTTGGTAATTGGTGAATGTCATACAAAAATTATTCTTTTCTTGACTTCTTTTTATTATTTTCATCATCATCATCCACCTTCCTTCCCCAAGACTGGGGGTAAGGTGCGGGACATGCACCGGAAACAGAAAAGTAGTAGAAGAATATGACACAAGTCGAAAAGAAAGTCCAGCCATACCGCCCCTTTATACCTATTAGTGAGAACTCGTCGCAGTCAGAAAATCCACCCAACCTTCAAGGGACCGCGACGGACCCTCACTATGGATCTCGTCAATGTGGGGTTCATCCCTTGACCCAGGTCGGTCACAACCATACCCCCTCACAAAACCCCGCCATTCAATTCTATTATGCACCTTTCTTCTCGCCTTTACAAAATTCACATTTCTCTCCTCCAGGCACTCCTTTACTGACTCAATCTACTTTTTCTTCGGTCTACCAGCCGGTCGACTCCCAACACACTCACCACTATACATACGCTTAACCAACCGATTATCATCCATTCTTTCTACATGACCAAACCATCTCAACGTACTTTCATTTATTCTCTCAATTATGCCTTTCTTCGACACAAAACTCTCTAATTCGTTCATACCTCATTTAATCAATTCTCACACCTAACACTGTCCATCTGAACACATTGTACTTTAGATCTATACCTCTTATTCCACACCATAGTCTCACTACTATACATTAACCCATCTAACAACATACCCTCATGTAAGACCCTAGCGCACTCAAGACTCAGTCCCTTTACATCCACCAACGGTTTAATTGCACCAGCCACCTTCCTGTCATTCACAACTTTCCTACTACACTCTGCATCATTCGTTCCCTTTTCATCCAACATATATCCTAAATATTTAAACTCAGACACTTGTTCCAGCTGCTCACCATCTAACATAACTTCACACCGAGGACTGTCCTCACTCTCAACCATAACCTTACTCTTATCTACGTTTACTTTCAAACCCATCCTTTTACACACCCGGCCAAAACTCTCTTCAGATTCACCACACAAAACAAAATCATCCGCGTATAATAGGTAGGGCACGATGCACTCTCTTCCATTCTCCATCATTCTAACACCATCCTCTGCCACCCCACCTCTAATTCTTTCATAAACCCCATCCATATACAAATTTAATAGCCAATGAGACATAACACATCCCTGCCTCACTCCATTACTAATATTAAACTAATCACTTTCGACACCATTTATTCTTACACACGCTTCACTATCGTCATACATTCTTTAATTCCATTCATGATCCTACCACCAACACCATATATTACTAACAGCTGCCATAGAGCTTCCCTATTAATCCTATAACATTTCCTTTAAAATTCAAAAACACAAATACAATTTATTCTTCTTCTCCTTCATTTTCTCAATCATTTGTTTCAATGTAAAGATTTGATCCACACATCCTCTACCACTTCTAAACGCACCTTTTATTATTTTATTTTACATATTTACATGCTTATTAAGAATCTCTCTTTTTAGGTAAATTTTCCGATTACATTCATAGTCACACTGAACATTTAAATAAATTATTTTATTTTTTTAAAAATCTTATTATCCTCCTTTTTAATAGGTTATTAATAGATCTATAGATCTTAGGTGTCCGTGGTCAAACCTTGACCATAAGGACATTACAAATTTGTTTTACCGAAATCCCTACACAAGTTGTAAAATTGCAATGCTCTCTCTTACAATCATTAAGCGCAGTTCCAGTGTTTTGACAGATACTAGGAGTTTCTCCAGATGTTTTACAAGACTCTTCTTTATTACACCCACCGTTCCAACTACTATGGGAATCACCATGATGTCATAGGTGTTCCATATTCTTCTAATTTGATGTTTGAGACATTGATATTTTATTTCCTTTTCCCGAATTTTGATGCGTAAGCATGTATGTTTTTAAGTTTCATTTCTGATTACACTTATTTTTATTTTTTTCTCCCTTTTAAGGGGTTATTAAAAGATCTATAGGTTTTTAGATCTTAGGTGTCCGTGGTCAAATCCTGACCATAAGGACATTCCAAAAAGATTTTTACCCAAATACTAACACAAGTCGCAAGATTGAAATGCTTTTTCGTACAACCATTAAGCTCAGTTTCAGTGTACGTGTTGACAGATACTGGGAGCTTCCCCAGATGTTTTATAACCCAGCTTTCCAACTACTATGGGAATCACCAGGGTCATTGTGGTGTTCCACATTCTTCTGATTTCGTGTTTGAGTCTTTGATATTTTATCTCCTTTTCCCTTTCATATGCCACCACGTTATTATCATTTAAATTGGGACTCCTACTTCTATAATATAACACCTTTGATCTCTTTTATCTTTGACTACAATATCCGGTCTATTATGGACGACTGATACATCTGTTGGAATGACAGAATCATAGAGTAGCAGCACCTCTTCGTTTTCTTCCATTTCCGGGGGATTGTGTTTCCAATAGTTCTCCGCTTCTGTCCTGATATTATACTTTTGGCACAATTTAAACTGGATCAACCTGCAGATGGTGTTATGCCTTTCAGTGTATAGATGTCTATTTAGCAGAGTCTGATATCCTGCTAGAATGTGAGGGACAGATTCTGTGTCTTGGTCGCACACTCTACATTTGTCTCTGATGTTCTCTCTTTCTATATGCTTTCGAAGCCATCTTGTCCTAATTGTTCAATCTTGAGCAGCTATAATCACTCTTTCCTCTTCTGATTGCAATCGTCCCCTGGTGAGTATCTCCACTGATTTTCCTTATATATATATATATATATATATATATATAGAGAGGAAAGAGAGAGGAGAGATTAGAGCTGACAGGGGCTGAGGTTTGATTAAAGAAGGTGGCAGGGTTGTGGAATGGACGGAGTGGGGATTGAGGAGGAGATTTTTTTTTTTTTTTTTTTTTTTTGAGTGAGAGGAGGAGCAATGAGAATCTGTCCAGTCTTGAATTATTAATTAAATTGGCAAATTACCTTAAAGGTCTTCTCAACTTCTTCAGCGCTTGTGCTGAACCTCCTGGGGAAAACATGGACCACAAGGACATGGAGGGAGGAAGAGGACGTGTAGATATATTAGGCTTACAGTGTTTTGCACTACAAAAAATTAATAAGTGGGTTTTTTCTTCCCATAAAAGCATGCTTTATTATCGCAATAAAGTTTACTTTCAAATAAATTTAGAAAACAGCCACCGGCCGGCGAAAGTCGCAGGCGCGCAAAGGCGAATAGGCGCCGATGTGACAAAAATATAGGCATAGGCGCTGGGCGCACTAGGTCCGGCGGCATAGGCGCAGCACTGAAAAAAAACAAATTATATGCACGCCCATTTTCTGATATATATATATATATATATATATATATATATATATATATATATATAAATATATATATATATATATATATATCCACAGGATGTACCGACTCTTGACAAAATGTTATGGCATTGATGTTGCAATTAA
>JABUQX010003067.1:0-19238 GCA_015478945.1 Trachelipus rathkii
GGAGTTAATAGGGTAACCACTCTTGGCATAAGCAATCCAAAAGGGTAAGGGTTCAATCCCACTCACAAAAAATACACTTTTGATAATATATATATATTATATCTATATATTATATATAATATATATATATTAATATATATTATTATATATATATATTAATATAATATTATATATATATATATATAATATTATATATATATATTATATAATATTATATATAATATATATAATATATATATATATATATATATATTAATACATATATATACTATATATATATATATTAATATATATATTTAATATAATATATATATATATATATATATATATATATATATATATATATATATATATATATATTATATTATAAATATATATATATTTATAATAATATTATATATATAATAATACTTAATAATAATATATTAAATATATATATTATATTTATTAATAATATTATACTGTATATATTTATTTATATTATTTACTATATATATATATATAATATTATATATATATATATATATATATATTATATATATATGATACTATATATAATACTATATATAGTATATATAATATATATACTATATTTATATATAATATAGTATATATATATATATTAAATATTAAATAATATAATGTGGGTATCCTATACGGGGGCCTACTTACTGAGTGAGTTTAGATGTCAAACGCATTAGTTCCTTTACCAACTCGACATGCCTTACAATGTATATATAGCCTGATAAGCAAAAGTGACTTTCAGAGGAATCCTGGCAGGTTCTCATTTTAGCTCATCGTAGGTTAAGGGGTAGACACTTAACTTGGGCTAATTAATACCAAATATGTGTATGCGTATTGAATAAGACACATTCTTATTTATGAATATATATATTAATATATTTAATATTAATTAATATATATATATATATATATAAATATATTATATTAATATATATTAATTAATATATTACTAATTATATATATATATAATACCTTATATATAGTATATTTAATATTATATATATACATTATATACTATATAATATATATATATATATATAATAATAATATATATATATTAAATTAATATATATATATATATTATATCTATATATATAATATATTAATAAATAATATATAAAAAAGGTATTATCACTTATTAACTATATAACGGAGCTATAGAATTTTTAACCTATAATTTTAAAATATATATTAAGTAATAAATTGGCTTTGAAACTTTATGAACAATTAATATATAATATACTTTATATGACTATAATATAATTAGGTAATATAGAACGTAAATTGTTGGATTGAGGTAAATTCACTCTCTAAAATAACCTATGATCAGAAATGAACAATATATAACTCATATACTCACTATATATATATATATATAATATATATATATATATTATGCACCAAAAATTACCCTACCTACCAAATATCAATATTGACGTACTATTCATAGCATGAAAAATATCTTTGACGTAAACCACGGATACGCGTGTTTGTATAGATTTACCTATTATATAAGAGCTATAGTGCAAAAAGATATAACACACATTGGCAGAATAAAAAAACTCATCAACACTAAGATCGCGATCAGCATCGTAGTACGAAAACTAGTTACTAATAATATATAGGCTAATTTACACCATACTCTCACACTATGTATACAGCCGGTTTTATTAGACTTAGTATAATTACATAACGCAAGATGTTTTTTAAATAATATCTTGGTAGTTAATTCCTCATTTAGTATAATAATTTTTCCTAATATATTATAGCAGTAACGAGCTTAAAAATAATTTATGCTCACACTATATGCAGAAGGTGTGAGTTATCAAATAATATTATTTTAGTGGTTATTAATTATTAATATTTATGTACTATTATTGTAAATAAATATCAGTCATAAATATGTATTGGATATTTACTTCGCTATTAACTCAGTTTATCATTAGGGGAGTTTTACCTAAGTTAATTATAATATACGTATAGTTATTATAAAGAACTTTTTAACTGAGGTTAAATATGCTTTTTAGTTAATGAATAAGTAAAGATAAGGGATATTATATATACAAAGAAAAAAACAGTAAGAATCATTATATATTACCCGCAATCCAAATTAACAATTTAATTAATATATATGAGCACAAATTATGAAAATAAAAATGTTAAAATACTATAAAACATGTTTGAATTTGTATTTCTAAGGGGAATTAAAAATGACATGTTTAATTACCATTAGTAAAATAAATATAATATAAATTAATACATATATATGTATATTGATCTAATTTACAATGTTTATTAATATATATATATATATATATTTTCTATGGCATTAACTCCTGTATATATATATATAGTGTGGTGTGTGTGTGTATGTGATGTTAGTTGATGTGATTAGATGTGTTTAGTGTGTTATATAGTGTTGTATCGATGTTAGTGATGTGTCGTAGGTGGTGTATATGTGTGTGTACGGTGTAAGTGTAGGTAGTGTAGTATGTAGTGTGTGTTAGTTGTAGTGTGTGTCGTGTTTAGTTAGTGTGTTGTTAGCGGTGGGATGACATTATAGCAAATTTTCTATATATACAGTATATAACATAAATTGTATATAGGCTGGTTTATATGTGTATATAATTTTCAATTTCAAAGAAATTAATTTATAAAAATGGGGAAAAATTATATAAAACAGAAAAAGTCATTATTATTTTACTTGTAACATGTGTATATACTATGAGAATTTTTCAAATGTAATTTTCATAATTATAATTAACTGAATGTAAAATATATGCAAATAAAAGAAAATTGGAATAATATTATATTATTTTTATTTATTGGGAGCCTTTACAATCGATATTATAAGCTTATATATATAAAGAATGAGATAAGTTTTAGACGATTTATTTCAGTTTAAATTTTTGATGCATATGTAAGGTATTAAGTTTTGATAGAATGCATGTTCATGATAATTAGGCGAGTACCATGTACTATACATTTTTTTTTCTTTTTAGAATATTATTAGAATATATATATTGCACTCTGGTATAACGGGTATATATATATTATATATACACATACCGTGGATACATTGCAAAGACAGCTCGCGAGACTATACTATATATTATTAGCTTGCTGTTTATTACCTCCATATATATAGCAACACCTATAGTGAGCCTATAAAATTAATATTAATATATATCTTCTCTCACTTTTATATTTACGTTAGCATAGAATTTGATAATTAAGATAACACATATATTTATACGCGTATATATAAATATATATATATATATATATATTAAATCTTAAGCATTATGGAGTCAGCTTTAAAATTTTTCTCCACAATTATATTATTTGGATTTTTTATTACCTAATATATCATGCGTACGTAAAAATAATATTACATACCATACTATAAATCTATCATAAGTGTTACGTATAAGAAATAATATATTATTTGACATGACCTGTGTCAGTGTACCTTTATCCAGCAGGGAGAAATAATACCCTTGCTGAAAATGTTAAATAACATATATATATATATATATAAATAAGTATAAGCAAATATTTAGTTATATTATTTATCTTATAATATTAAAATTTAAAAGTATACTATCATATAGTGTTATATATTTCTAAAAAAGAAAAATACTTATAACTAAAAAAAGGTTTACAATTAATAATTCTATCACAAGTGACAAAAAAAATATATATACTATTATAAAAAATATATATCAATTCATATGTTATATAATTTTATTTATTTAACTTTTGGAGCGGTGAAATTATTTAATCCGAATAAAGTATACATTATAAGTGAAAATAACGCAACTAACTCACTCAAAGATCACTAAGTATGAGGTTATATATTACTAGTAATGAATGTCATATAATATACATTTAGGGAGTTGAAGTACTCATATATATAATATTTATAGTATATTTATATTATTATAATATATATATATGTATATTATATTATAATATATATATATATATTATATTATAATTATATAATTACATGTAGTCAATAAATATTTAACTAAGCTATAATTATAGTACTGACCCATTAAATTATAGCTAGAAAAATCTTACAGAAACCAGTTTCATCAACTTTTACAAGATTAAAATACCAGATTGATAAATTTTAGCTCAACCAAAAAAAAATATGAGTATATAGCTTCGAACTTACCGGCTTGATCTACTAACCAAATAAATATATAGGCTCAATAATAATACACACTCAGTATATATATATATATATATATATATATAGGCGGATTAACGGAGCTCTCACTAGATCATTCAGTACTCACGTACGACCTAACACGATTCAGACCACTGTCAAACCATATCCGTGTTGAATCTATGTACTATTATTAACAATGAGACTTATAATTATCAATCAAATATAATTTATATGACTATTCTATAGGCCTATATACAGTTACTTATGAGAAAGTGATATTTAGGTATATATCGTCCTATACATATATCACTAATTTGGTCGAAATACATTATGATTAAGTTATCATTTCATAATTATAATTTTTAGGTATTGTTATATATATATGATTTAATTGTTTATTTTGCAAGAAAGTTTTGTCGTATTTTCTTTATGGAGTTTTGTTTTTATGATAAATCATATCTGACTATGTTTGCATGAATCAACTGCAGATTATGTATCGTCCTATTGATCAATACTATTATTTTTTTCTGGTGCTGTTTTAAAAACTTCCTTACATTTGCAGGGGATTGTGAAATCTCATTCCCCTCCTTACCTTTCTTATCCCCTGAACTGAATCATCATGGTTTCTTCTTTCCTTCTCATGATAAATATCAAGGTGGTAATGGACATGTTTAACTTTTGCTTATGTAAAATTTTTTCTTTATGTTCAACATTTATATCTATTAAATTTAACAATTGCAGAAGAAAAAATGCGCAATTAAAAGAATTATCCGTAGGTATCTTCAATGATGATTTGTAACCATGCGATATGTTCTTTTACATTATGTAATAAAAAGTTAATGATTGATTAGTATTTTCCACATACACATATATACGGTTTGCTCATCTCACTCCCATACAATAACTATCAAGAAATACTCACTCTGATTATTTTGTTTTATACCGTATATGAAAGTGCAGTTGAGACATTCGGGTAGGATGAATAAGTTCATTAGAAGATCATCTCTCTCTCATCAATTGTAAAAGTACAATCGAGAATAAATTTGATAAGAAAATTTTCTTTTTCTTTTTTTGTTATTTTTCTTCTTTTTTTTATTTATCTAATCACCACCTCTTTATACATAATTTCTATAATTATACGCATTATTCTTTTTATTATATTTTTTTTAACTTATATTTTTGTGGATTTTTATCTCTTTATATATTCGGTCAATACGTATAGCCTCTCAGGCTAGTATTTAAAAATTTTATATATATATTTTTCGTCTGCACAAAAACAAGAAATATCTATAAGCTCATTTTTATAATTCTAACTCAAACATTTTATATTGTTATATTTTTTTGTGATAAATGAGAGTTTTTTTTCATTCTTTATTTTTTTTATATAATTATAAATAGGTTTTTCTACTCGTATATAATAGGTATGACAGAGTGTACTTTCTTAAGAGCTTAAATTATGTGAGAGAGTACGTAGCTATCTCTAATTTAAATAGTAAACGCAACATTATATAGACTTACTTAATGTTTTGATATGTCATAACAGGTACATTCTTGAGAGAGTATATATTTTGGTTCACTTAGTTTTGATGGACGTGTTCTCTAATGTTTTTTTTATTCTCCTCGTAGTAGGTGATAAAGTATCACAGAGCGTTGGGATTTTAATGTAGGAGAGACAAATGAGTAAACAAAACTCTGATTAGAAATTTTAGGCACCAAGAACACCATAAATTAAAAATTCCGGACCAAAAAATTTTAGAAGGTTAATTCTGGCTGTCAAGAGGTGAGCCTTCAATCTTTTTTACACAATAAGCTTCATTTAGTTATATAAACGCTATGACGCTAATACAGCGTCTTTAAACACATGAGAGCAGAGAATACACGGATTATAGTTATAAAGTGTACCAATGGGAGTGTTCTGTCGCAGAAAAGGTATAACTATGATGACATTATCCAAATTTTCTTCATAAGTATTAATTTAAAACCTTCATATTATATTAAAATCACTCTATTTATATCAAGTTTTAGAATGTAATGTTGAATAGAATTGACAGACTTAAATGTATTGCGTTATTGTAGATATATACATGTGTATGTAAAAAACATAATTAAGAATAAATGAAGTTTAAGTAACTAAGAATAATAAAGTTAGGATTTTCATTTTATCATATTTTGTGCAATATACACATTGGTAGTTAAACACATGAAACTTTTAATGAGTGTATGTTGGTTATTGTTATTTTGGTACTCGTTAGGATGCATGTACGTTTCCGTATATTAACTGTTTAATTCTATTTATTAATATTATTAATATATATATATAGATCATTTATATTGTTAATCAAATAGTTAATTTAGCTAAAAATCTCTTCTGTGTGCTCTTTTTCTCACAATTAGTAATGTGTAAATGATTTAGCATATTAATTAGTAATTATTTTTATTTTTATTTTTCATTAGCCTCATAATATTCAAATAATAAAAAGATAAATTAAAAAATTTAAAGTGCAAGAAGACATAGACTACATTAATGTTAATGAATATAGTTCCATAAACCATCATTTTATTTGTATATATAAAAGAAAAGAACGGATGCAGTAATAATTAGGTAGTTTCTACTCACAGATTATTTCGAGAACTTATTATATATATTATAGCCCAGTATGACTATAGTTACGTATAAAAATCAGGTACTAATATAATTTTGTTTATATAATATAGAATTAACTCTATTGCAATCTCAGTATGACTTATTTATTTATTCTGAAAAAAATTTTTATAAATTAAATAATAAATAATTGCTTAAAAGTTGAAAATAAAGATTAAGTATTTAAAAGTATTTTCACGAGAGCGTAAAAATATTTATTAGTTGGCTAGCTTTCTAGGAATTAATTAATAGACTTCACAGAGACTAGCTTGCCACCTCTTTACAGATAATATTATCCTTGAAAAAATATTTAAATAAATATAAAATTTAACAATTTTATAGAGAACTTTAGAAACTTTATTTAATAAAATACGAGATCGCAAAAATATTTGAATATCTACTAGAAATAATAATAATATATAGTACACTATATTAATTGAATAAAATAAGTATCATAATAATGTACAAATGCACATAACTAATCAAAATAATATAATATATAATTAATATTAAAATGAAAATTAAACTAATTAATATATAATATTATTGATATAATAAATTAAGGATTATTTAAAATTTAATAGGTATATAAGTTAGATAATTAATTATTTTTAAAAATTTATACTTTGATAGGGAATATTACTAATAAACGGCGGTATCCTAAACTTATCCTTTTACAAACTTTTCTTTTAATAAAAGCTTTTTACATGGATAAATTTTAGATTTTAAGACTTTTTATATGTATTCGCGTTTGTCTCACCTATTTACCTAAAACATTTGTGCGTCTTGTTATTTTTAATCACAAGGAGGACATATCTGTCTTAAAATTGAGTAATATTTTTGATATTTTTACAGAGATGCGCTTGTTCTTATGCATAAGGTTCTGTATCTTCGCCACGACTCAAGATTTATCCTGAACATCTGTACTTTGTCACCCATGTACGTCATCTTAAAGTATCAAAAAACACTTTTTTATTGTTTTTTTTTTTTTTTGGCAGAAAAAAATATTTCTTGGTTCTGTTTTTTTTTTTTGTTTTTTTTTTTTTACGTTTGTGTGTATAAATACATGCACCTATGTAAAGTAGCAAAAAAAACTCTTTTTTATTGTTATTTTTTTTTTGGTCGAAAAAAAAAAACGTTTCTTGGTTTTTTTGTATTTTTATTTTGTTTTTTTACATGTACCTATGTAAAGTAGCAAAATAAAAAGTTTTTTTTATTGTTTTTTTTTTGCAAAACGTTTCTTGGTTTTCGGGTTTTTTTATTTTGTTTTTTTTTACGTTTTGGTTTATAATTTGTTTATCGTTATTTTCAATCAATATTTTAAACTTCATCTAGTTTTTTTTATTTTATTTTTTTACTGTTCGGTTATGTTTCATTAGTTTGAATTTTCAATTTATTTATTATTTTTTATTATAATAGATATAGGATAATGATGTTCTCACTTATTGGGTTTAATCTAATTTTATAATGTTCAGATATACTTTATTTTATTTATTTTGGAAGGAGGGAGAATATTGAATGTACATTTCTAGTAACAGAGAAAAACATAGAGAAGAAGAGATAAATGGGAGAACAATTAAAAGAAAAAGCAAATCTGAGACCTTTGATGATTTCAATGTCTGAAAGGAAATTGAGGGCACAATTTGTGATCATACAGTTGTTGTTCTTGAAGAGTTCTCAGATGTAAAAATTCAATGAAACGACATGGGCATAAGCCCTAGATGTCTAAAGAAAGTGCAGATACTGATCTCTTTAGGAATATTGTTTGTTTCTACGCTCGATAGTCGCATCCGACGTTAGTGTGCGATCGAGGAGCTAGAGGCTCTTTCATGCAACTCTTGTCGCTTTTAACCGCATTGGTTGGTGCACACGGAAAAGAAGTTCAGTGCAATAGGATGTGAAATTCATAAGGTTCTTTAAAATTGTAGAATTTTGACCTTTACCGAAATGATTGGTGAATTTTGTCGTACATCTTTGATTTGGGGTTTTGGCATCCTCTGATTAATACCGTACCCCCGAGCCAGAGTAAACACAGAGAAAAAATGTTGGTGCGCATAGCAAATTATGTAATGATGTGTTAACACGATATAAATAAACTCATACAAAAAAAGTATATAAACTCGTCTTCGATCATCCCAAATATAATGTACTGTATAATGTATTATTTACTTCATGATTATAAAGTTGTCCCAGCATGAATTGAGCAATAATATTTAATAATAATAATAATAACTAATAATAAATAATAAATAATAATAATAATAATAATAATACATAATAACAATAACAATCCAACACACTTGGCAACAAAGCTCATCGAGTCATATAACGATCAACTATAACACACTCTTAAACAATAACCACACTCAGATGAGATAATGAATTAAACTAGCAAAGAATAATATGTTCATAACTAGAATAAGACGTCCAATAGATGAATATAATAAATAAGATTGAAATAAAAAATAAATATAAATAGATGTACAAGATTTTTATAAAATTTTTGTTTCAAATTTATCATATAATTATTAATGAGAATAACTTTAAAGATAATTTAAATAAAATAACAATACACCACTAAAATTAATAATAAAAATATCAATAATAATTAAATTAGAAATTTAAATTATAATATTATATATACAAATAATAATATAATATTAATAATGAACACACTCATAATAATAGAACGAGCAACAAATAATAATAAAATGAAAATTAATAATAATAATAATAATAATGAACTCCCTAAATAATAATAAGTGAGCTATTGGTCAAATTAGATCTAATAACTAAATTGAGAATTAAATAATTAATAATAATAAATAATTAATAATAAACATAATAAATAAATAAATAGTCTAAATAATAATAAAAACAAAAATAAATAATAATGAAATAATATACTGGAGATAAGTATAAATAATATGTGGAATAAGATTTCACATAACCACTATATTCTAATAAGTGATAATCAAGTCAGATAATTATAGGGAAAATAAAAAAAATATAGTCAGAAGAATGAGATTACAGTGAAGATAAGACAAATGGTATCTATTGTAGGTTTTACTTCACTCAGCGGAGTAATATATTAGGAAAATTTTGCCGACTTTTCAATAATAGATTCAGAATGGATAAATTAATTTATATATTATATTTTAAAAAATAAATAAAATAAATTATAACATAATATACCAAACTATAATTAATAGATAAGAATAGAATTCAATACATAATAATATAGAATGAAATCCAATAAGTATTAATAAATAATATTATAATTAATTATTAAATAATAATTTATTTTTTTCTCACATAATTTATAATACTATAAATGTTGAAATAGAATATATAAAATTAAATTAAGATAATAAGATAGATAATATAAGATAATATTGAATATTATATGAAAATAAATAATAATGAATATAGAAAATAAATGATAAGGAGATCAATAACGATAGAGAAATTAATACATTAACACATTAAAATATATTCACTATAATATTAATATAATACATAATAATAATAATAATAATTAATCACTACAATTGTAAAATTTCTCTTTATCTTATACATAAGAAAATAATAATAATAATAATTAATGAAAATAATAATAAATAATGAAAATAATTTTAAATTCTATATATTAAGAGAGTATAATCTCAAAATACATATATATCAATAATATAATAATAATAATAATATAACTATATAATTAATAATAATAATCATATAATAATTAATAATAATACATAATAATAATTAGCAATACAATATATAATACTATTATATATTATAACTCATTATTCAATAGTACCCAGATTAAATAAATGAGAAGTAATAATAATTGTAATAATAATACCCTGCTTTTTCCATTGAATAGACTCTACTAAATAGATTAGTACAATATTTAATATAAAGCTAATCAGCATATCACTCCATCACACACTGTCAATATTAATCTAGTGAAATAATATTATTATAATTATCAAAATCAGTATCTGTCATCTAGAATTTAAGTTATTAATGATAATAACTATATAATAACTCGAAGTCTAATAATATAGATAAATAACTCACCATTAAAATACAAATAAATATTATCAATTAAGGACAATCGGACAAAATAAAAATCACATATATATACATATAACTAATAATAATAATAATAATAATAATATAATAATAATAACAATAAATAATAATAATAATAATAATACATCAATTAGTATTATCAATAATAATATATTTCATTTCCTCGATATTCTTTTATTCTATCCTTCCTTCTATTTTGTCCCGCTCAAAGAAAAATGCGGACGTTTAATCGCTGTGCGTCAAGTCTGATCAGACCATTGCGAGAGGGAAAAGGATCCCAATAGCAGTGAGAAGAAACAGTGACAAAAAAGATCTCTCATAAGAAGGTCCAGTCCTTACCTTTTTTTGGCGGACCACAAACGTTTTTTAGTATTCAGATTATCGATAAATAATTAGTTGAAGATCAACTCATGACAGTCAGAAAAGAAAATCTCCAGCACCTTGGAAGCTTATCAGGGAACTAGGCTAAAATTGTGAATATTCTTCACTATGTAGGTTGCTCTGTGTCGATCGTTAAGGGTTCAACATGTTATTCCATCCGCGTGTAGGCCCACGAGTTAGTAGAAGAAACACAATCCGGAATTAATCAGCCCGCAGCAAAAAGTGGGGTAACAAACGTGGATTAAGCTTATATGTGTTGATGCACCTGTTCTATTTTCAACTTCTCTGTAACATTTACAAGATGATTCACACACCCCCATATGCCTGATTTGTGCATGAGTTCCATCTCTGCACAGCTTACTACCCTATAAACTCACATTTCTCATCGCTCATCAAAAACTTCTCTCGGTTTTCTCACCTTGTGGGAACAACTCACAATGAGTTCTCAACACCAGCCAGGATTCGGGTTCCCAACCAACTCGACACTACTCAGATGGCATTCCTGCGATATAACACATCGTGGCAACCGGTGATCTTTTTCATTCTATCGACTCCTTATGCTGGATTCCAAACATCTTCAAACAATACACTTGTATCATTATTTTTATTCTCTATTATTTTACAACCCCCTTGCTTCACACCACACCACTCTAAGAGTGATTCAATATTTACCTCTCACACGCGAGCGCGCACACACACATTAGACACACACACAAACTCTATGATACAAAGATCTCACTACTATGCAATATGAACTTTAGATCTATACGCTCCAAATATATATATTACCACATGACATTAGATGCACATAAACTAAGTTGATTTTCACTGTTTAAAAAAACCAAACGAATAGTATTTATAAAATGCAAACCTCTTTTTATTTCGGTATTTATATTCCACTAATTTCAATACTGTGAACTATTATATTGTACGCTAAGAAGTCTCCTAGCACACTCAAGACTTAGTCCTTTACATTCACACAAACGCTGAGTTTAACTCTGCACACCATAAATCCACGTCCACTTTTGCTCTGCTGATTCATCACTCACTTCGCTACACACTCTGCATCGTCCGAGACTTCATTTTCTAACAATGTCTCCATAAACACTTAATAAGTTCCCTAGAGATTAATTCATTTAAGATACCTACGATGGACCTTTAGATTATCGCAGCTGCTCTCTCAACCACTCACCCTTAAGAATTATTTAACCTATTCACACTACTCTTGGAGTGGACGAGATACCGAACAACTTCCTCTCGCAGTGAGACCATGTAAATGAGATCACTACTCATCTTAGATTTATCTCAGACACAGATTATATTACAATATATACCAGTTCCTCATCCTTTTTAGAACAAAGTCTGACCATAATCTCGAACTGTAACAAATAGCCTTCAATACACACACTCATCTTCACACAAGTACTAATCACCATAGAATGCCAGAGAACCACTAGTGCTACATATATATGTCAGAAAAGATATTAGAAGATGTCCTCTGAAGTACAAAAACCTGTCCAAGGGCTCCTCAGCCGAAGCAGATAATATATTTTTATCATTTCAGTCCAGAAAAAGGGAAACAAGATTGATTTATTGCTGTACAGACCAATAACCAAATACAGATTCTGTTGCTGAGAAGGCAAAAGTATAAATGCTTTTCTATCTTTTCAGTGAAGCTCATTCTGCCCTTGAATTAAATTCAAAATACTATTGGATGGTGATTGTCCCTTCTACCGAGACGTTTTTTTTTCTATAGTAAACCTGGGAATCAATGTTATGTTTAGAAATTGTGGCAAATTATTATATTTGGATCTGATATTTTTGGCATGGAATGCGACAAGGGAAGGATGATTTTCTACAAATAAGGCAATTTTATTGGAGAACATCCCTGGAAAGAACATAGTCTGATTTCTCAAAGATAACCATGACACAATGCTTATAAGATTCTTCATGAAAATATTCATTCATTAGTTTCTATCACTAATGTATCAAAAAATTCTGAGAAATGGTAAGAGCTGCCTCTAGGAGATAATGAAGACATCTCAAAGAGTCAAAACAGACAGAACCAAAGAAGAAGAGAATAAAAGGTTGAAAAAAAGAAGTTTTAATCCATACAGATCAAATAAACTATGCTAAGAGCCGATGAAAGATTTTAAAACTGTAAGCTTGACAGAAGAGACGCTATATTTAATCAAAATTCAAGATACTTGAGTTAAGAAAAAGTTAACACTATATCACCCATTTAGAATCTTTTGTGATGCACAGTGGACATTATTCACCTGGCTATTAATGTAAGTTTTAATTTATTTTCTTTTGTATAAATATTTAAACTATTTACTTTTTGGGAAAAAGAATAAAAAAAGAGTGTGTTTGGATGGCCTCTGGGGAAGTATATGTGGCTATTAGCTTAAAGAAGAAAAAATTTTTTTTTTAAGTTCATCGATGAATGGATTGCATAATTTTTAGTAAATTTTTAATAAATTTTAATGTAATGATTTTAAAGTTTCTTTATTTACGTTTTATTGATTTCATCAGTATATTATTAATATGCAAAATTATTTTTTAAACAACGTGAATAATAACACAATTATATTCTTATAATTTCTTTCATATACTGAAAATATTTCAGAAGAATTTGTTGTATAATTAAGTGAAGAAATGTTTTCTCTCCATTTTAAAACTTTAAAAAGATAAGTTTTTATGCTTCTTCACATCTCTTATATATTTAATGATATCACCGATGATGAAATTGAGAGATATACTGCCATACCCATCAATGATTTAGAATAATTGATGATATAATTTTTTGATTTTGGCCTTATGTTTTCGTAGCCTCTTGTTTTAATTATCCATTGCTTTAGATATTTTTTCTAAGCATTTTTATTAGCAGTCAAAGCTTAAATGATTTATTGTTCTATAATATCAACTTGCAGAGGTCTTTTCACCATTCAATTCTTTTAGAATCAAATTGTGCCATACCATCCCTTGTATTATTAACTTCTTGAACCTTGGGCATAAGTGGGGGGTCTTCCAAGATGTGGATTCCCTAAGTTCTCTTGTATTCTTTTAAGTGTCATTAGCAGCTTAAAAACTGGAATGATTGAAAACGTGTACAAATATTCCTACTTGTCTTTATTAAATCACACTGTTATCTTTGAGAACATAAGGCATCTTTAATATTTGGAAGTTTTATGAATAAAACAAGAAAAAAACTTGTATAGTATCAAATGCTAAATTTTCCGTTTCCAAGTTTCATGTTATAAATGCTCTAAAATCAGCGAAGGATCAAATGAATTATGCTAGGAGGAATTAATCCACATTATTGATCGTAATTTTCAAAACTGCTTATGTGATTGTTAATTTGCGGCAAGAATGAGAACCTGGGAAATCTTACAATGGAGTACACAGTCCGTTCCATTTTTTCAAACTCGCTCTAAGCCAGAGTGCAGTTAAGAAATAAATGAGTCGTGTTTGAATTATTTCGCTCTCTATATATCTGTAGTAACATGATATCTGATCAGTCCTTTAGATAGCTTCTCAAATACCTGTCCTTTTCACATGTCTTTCATCTCAGATTGTCTATTTTATCTCTATCAAAATATTTTCTACTAGAAATTGTATATATATTTTTGGTTGAATGATGGGCAAGTAAGTCTCTATGATACCTTTCTCTTCTGTGATGGTCTGGTTACTTCATTGCATTATAAAATTCATTTTTTTCTGTGATTTGGGGTCAATTGAATATGATTATTCTTTTTGGGGAAAACTCTTTCTCAAAACTCACTTTTTCATGGCTTGGATCTATGCTCTTTTATTTGGTTTTTTCGCCCATGTTCTATGATTAACAATTGGCAAATTCATTTTATCTATTAAAATTTTCGGCACTCCAGAATATTTCTCTTCAAATGATGATTTTCACATATGCTCATATAATGTTGTTGTTGTATTACTAAAGTATAAGATTTTTATGTTGAAAGTTATCAATAAATTTTTTTTTTTTTTTTACATTTCTTTATGTTAAAATGGTAAGTTCATAAGAAATTCTCAGTTCCTGCCAAAATTTTATTTTGATTGCGCGGCTAATTTTCACAGTTCCGGCTGGAACCTGCGAAATTTTCAGTTCCGGTACACCCTCATAATATATAATATATTATAAGTATTACTTATTATTTATAATTATACTATATATATTATATAATATATATTATATTTATATATATTGATATAATTAGTGTATAAATATTATATAATATAAATATATTATATATATATTATAATATTGATATATTATAATAAATATATATATAAATAATAATATTTATATATTATATAATTTATATATATATATATTTCTTATATATTGTCAATAGATATATATAGTTTATATATATATAAATATAATAAGTATATAATTAATAACAATATATACTAAATATTTAAATTTTATATATATATATAAGAATATATTATATATATAGTATATTTTATATATATTTATACGTATCTAATATATATATATTAATATATTATATTAATTAGTATTATATGTTATATATTAATTACTATAAATAATTATATATATACTATTAATATATAATATATATATATATATATTAGGAGAATTATCCATAGTGCTCAGCATATATTCATTCTTTTAAAATACTTACTAGTACCTTAGTTTGTTAAAGAAAAAAACCTGATGATTTAGTTTATATAATAGAGTATAATTTTTTTAGTACATAGCTTACAGGATATGATTTTGATAAATGCAAGATATTTAAATAATATATATTTTGTACTTATGACAATTTATTTTTTATCATTTAGCAGTTTCTAATGTGTTTATCTAATTGTTTTTTTTAATACTTTTTGAGGTGAATTTTATTATTCAATTAACTGTTTGCTTTGCAATAACTATACCAACATTAAGCAAAAGTATACTTTATTTATGATGAGGTTTTATTTATTGCTTAAGTTTGTTTAAAATAGTCATTTATTTGATATAAGTTATAAAGTCATTGCTATAAAATGTCTGATGATAATGAAGACACCCAAGAAGTTAGTAGAAATGTTGAAGATGCTGAACCGAAAGTAGATGACAAACCCAATCAGCAAGATGACCAAGACCAAGAAAAGTATGTAGCACTCTTTAAAATTAAAGATAAAGTGTGCATGCACATTTTTATAATTTTATTATAAAAGTATAGATTTTGAAGGGAGATTAGTTCAGATTGTGCTAAGTAAATGTTAATGAATGAACTTGTATATATTTTTAATATCAGGTTATTATATAAAAAAAAAAAAAAGAAATCTCATACTGAGTGTATGATGTAGCGTCGGGCGGGGTGACCAGGCCCGCCTCTTTAGGAGGGGTGATTCGGTCCACTCTAAATAAAATAAAAAATAATAAAAAAAAAAAAAAAATTTTTCGCCTCATTCTTCACGTAATGTAAGAAATTGTGAATCGAGTCGAAGTTTCGTCTGGGTTTTGAATGGTATTCATCAAAGTTAAAAAATGTTGAAACACCTCAACTTTCTTGTCAAATTCTTCAAGTAGTAACTTCAATTTTGAAAAATGATGATTTTTTTTTAACTTCGTTAAAGAATATAAATGTGGATCGATTAATATTTTATCATGTGGATAACATCCGATGTATGTTAGTCTTACAACTCGAAGTACTTTTTGACCAACAGCTATTAGTGGCAAAAAACGGGCCTAACTTGGTCCAATTCACCCGCCGTAAAAATTGATGGGGGGTGGCTCGGACCACTATCGTTTTCCGTATTTTATATTATTATTTGATATATTTTTTCTTCAAAATATAATCTTGAGGGTTTTAAGTACAAATTTTTATTATCTTGTAAGGAAATTTTTCAACAATATGAACTTTCTGCTTTAAAAATACTGAAATCAAAAAAAGTGTCAAAATTTTTGGGCGGAGAGGGGTCAATCGGACCACCTTATTACTAATTCGTCATTTTATTTTTCATATAGAAAATTTATTACAAAGAGCGAAGCAATATTAGTAAAATAACTATTTGTTTTACTTCTAAATTCAATATAAAATTGAAATTATAAGCTAAAGCACTAATTTAAACAATGGTCCGAGCTCACCCTCAATGGGTGGTGCCGCTTTCACTCCTCCAACGGTCAGGCGACTCGGCGGTTATTCAAACTTTAATCAAACTTTTATTATAGAAATTACATATTATTTTTTTGTGTGCTATGCCCGACTATAGGGGCGCGTGATTTAAAAAAAAATTCTCAAAAAGTGCATTAGGGGAGAGTCGGGAGACCAAGTTATACCTAAAGTGGTCCGCTTCACCCCGCCCGACGCTACAGGTTAAATGTGTTCTTTTTGTGAGGTGTGTTGCAGGTGAAAAGTTGAAACAAAAATTTCAAATTTGGTAAATTTCAAATTTGGCATAAAATAACTGGATATTTTCTATTATTCACTTGTTAACTATTGACATATAATTTACCCAAAATTTTTAAAAATTATTTTGCAGCAAACGTCATTGTTGGGTCTGTTATGCTAGTGAAGAAGATGATGAGACTGCCCCATGGGTGAAACCATGCAAATGTAGAGGAACTACAAAGTGGGTAAGTTATAATTGAATAATTGACACCAAAATCATTTGTTAGTTACCTTGTGGCAATCATTTGTGTAAAATTTTTTTTTTTTTTTTTTGTGGGAGAAGAAAAGAGGTCTGGCTTCAATACAATCCTCTAGAGGTGATAAAAACAAATTCTTGATCAAAATCTGAGATGCCCCAAAACATGGTGAATGTTTGAAAGTGTGCAGGAAGTGTGGAAATTAGAAGAAAGTGTTCCAAAACTGTACCAGTAAAGTTCTTATATGAATAAACATAGCTTTTATCAGTGTTCAGAGAACTAGACCGAGAAAGAGAAAGAATGAAATTTTGTGGAAAGACGAATTCCATGAACCCT
The DNA here is from genome assembly GCA_015478945.1 of Trachelipus rathkii. NCBI lineage: Eukaryota > Metazoa > Arthropoda > Malacostraca > Isopoda > Trachelipodidae > Trachelipus > Trachelipus rathkii. Next base: position 18,277 of record JABUQX010003067.1, read on the forward strand.
CTTCAGTGGAGGAGTTATTAGACGAGAGTTCAGAATAGCAGCAGTTTTCTTTGTAAGTGAGTGAGAGGAGGAGAGTTGATAAGGTGAAAAGCTATCTCTCTCTCTCTCTCTCTTCTCTCTCTCTCTCTCTCTCTCTCTCTCTCTCTCTGCTCTCTTCTCTACCTCTATCTCTCTCCTCTCGATCTCTCTCTCTCTCTCCTTCTATCCTTCTCATTCTCTCTCTAATCTCTCTCTCTCTCTCTCTCTCCTCTCTTCTCTCCTCTCTCTCTCGTCTGTTCTCTCTGCCTCTCGTCTCTCTCTCTCTCTCTCTATCTGTCTCATCCTCTCTCTCTTCTCCTCTCTCTCTCTGCTCTCTCTTCTCACTTTCTCTCTCTCTCTCTCTCTCTCTCGTCCTCTCTCTCTCTCCTCTCTCTCTCTCTCTTCTCTCTCATCTCTCTCTGCTTCTCTCTCTCTCTCTTCACTATTATCTCTTCTCTCTCTCTCTTCTCTTCTCATCCTTCTCTCTCTCTAATCTCTCTCTCTCTCATCTCTCTCTCTCTCTTCATCTCTCTCTTCTCTCTTCCTCTCTCGTCTCTCTCTCTCTCTCTCTCTTCTCTCTCTCTCCTCCTTCTCCTCATCTCCCTCTCTCCTCCCTCTCTCTCCTCTCTCATGGGTTCGTCCCTCTCTCTTCATCTCCTTCTCTCAATTCCCCCTCTCTATCCCTCCTTCTCTCTCTCTTAATCTCTCCTCTCTCTCCTCTCTCTCGCTCTCTATAGGTCTTCCTCTCCTCTTCTCTCTCGTCTCTCTCCTCTCTCTCGCTTCCTCTCTCTCCTCTCTCTCTCGTCTCTCGATCCTCTCCAGTGTCTTCTCTCCTCTCTCTCTCCTCATCTCTCCTCTCCTCGATCTCTCTCTCTCTCGTCCTCTCCTCCTCTCTCCTCTCTCTCTCTCTCTCTCCTCATTCTTCTGTCATCTTCTCTCCATCA
>JABUQX010003068.1:0-2500 GCA_015478945.1 Trachelipus rathkii
ATTGGTGTCTTGCCATCTTGTTCTTCTATGAACGTACTTTTGGGATTTCGTAATTTGGTTGGTTGTCTATTATGCCATTTAGTTCCATAACACGGTGTAGTTACATCATGGGTATATCACCCGAGTTAGGGGTATGACCAAAAATAAAACCAAACCCTATGCTCTACATTTGCCAAAAGAAGAGTTTAAATTATATTTACGGGTGGTGCATTAAATTTGTCCGCGATTTATGATATATTTATATATATAATACTATACTATAATATAATTATATATATATTATATATATATATATAATATATATATATATATATATATAATATTTATATATATATATATATATAATTATTAAAATTATATAATATATATATATATATATTATATAGTATATAATATATATAGTTAATATATATATATATATATATAGAGGTAAGTATATATAGGTAAGTATATAGTAGTTATAGGGTAGGGTAGGTATAGGAGTATGAGTTATAGTAGTAGTATTGAATTAGGAGTGAGGGTTAAGTACGAAGTATGATGTATGATAGTATAGTAAGGGTGAGGAAGTTGGAGGGTTATATAGTATATATAATTTATTTATATTATATATATATAGTTATATATATATATAATTATATATAATATATATATATATATATTACAGGGCTATAGCGGTAACAACTTAAATTATTTTCGTCTTAGGGGTAAGCGATCAAAAAAGTTTGGAGACTAATTTGCTATATGCATGAATTAGTTGGGTATGTATGCCTTTAGATAGACAGATTTGTGTATATATATGGATATATATAGTATCTAATTATTAATATTTATATATAGTATATATATATAATTATATCTATATATATATATAGATTATAATATATATATATATATTGTTTTAACAGCCCAAAAAATATTCACATTAGATACTTGAGTTATCCTTGATAAGACGTTTACTTTAATTTCAAATTCAGACTATGACTAACTTTTCATTGTTTTCTTTCATTATTTTTTTTTTATTTTATTATGTATATTATTTTATTTTATTTTCTACTATTAGTGATTTTATTAATTGTATTTATTTTTTTTTTTATTTATTTATAATAAATATGTTTGTTATAAAATTATTATTTATTAGTATATTTATTTACAGTAAGAACTGCCAAAGGCTTAAATTTTAGGGGTTATTACGAATTAAATGTATTTTAATCAAATTTACACTAAAAAACAAATAAGTGTTTATGTTGTTTTTTTTTTTTTTAAATAAAACGATGTTTTTATTAGATCTCCTAATTAGAGGAAAAAAAAACTTGTAAATAAAATTAAATTCACGAATATGTAAAGTGTATACTCGTCTTAAATTTCTCTGGCTATTTCGCGAGAAGCCCCGAGCTGCCACCTTTATAATTGATTGAGAAAATAGCATTATTCAAATGGCGAGATTCTTACACTTTTGTTTAAATTTTAAATAACCTTTTATATTTATTATGTAAATAATTTTATCTTTTCATGATGAACCAATTTTCGTAAAAAAATAAGATTGTTTATCCGTAAACTTTCAATGAAATTGTAGAAGATTGATCGGTTCTATAACTGATAACTCGGCTAAGCCCGACAAACCCGAAGTGTAGAGTCGCCTCTGATATATTATAATAATATAGTATGATAATATATATATATATATATATTATATAATATATATATATATATATATAATATATATATTAATATATATTATATTATATATATATATATATAGTAATATATATCGAATGTGTTCCTGCGTGCTCATTCTAAAGACCGCGGTTGAGATATTTTAATAGACAAAAGACTGAATGCAAATATGACCACCAAAGACAAGATTAATAATGGGCACACCTGCTACCTGACCTGACCTGACCTTACAGCTAAAGTCATACAAGGCAACCACAACTCCCGTATATAGAAATTATATAACAGTCCCCCATGGTGGAGTGAACCACTCACCAACACTTTTTAATCTCTTTATGCATGACCTACCAAACATCACATCCCCTTTTACCTTTTATAAATAATTCACAGCTATGGAGACGACCTAACAGCAACAGCTCAAAACTCTTGAATAAATACAGTATGAAGACAATTATATTATATTGACCAAGTGGAACAGTGGTAACAAAAAACTAAATGACAGAATTACCCCAAAAATCCTCTATCTCATTACTCACCCAAAATAATAAAGAATTAAACTTACACCCAAAAGTTTTTCTTCCAAATGATAGACTCCTTCTTAAAGCAACCCACCACCCTAGGTCTGCATATGATATACATATAGTATTCACCCCCCCCCCACACACACACCCACACACATCAACAACATTACATCTAGAGCCACACATAAATTAAACGTATTGAAAGCAATAACGGGAACAAATTTTTCCCAGCACAAATAGACTAACACAATAGTATACATAAAATAAGTTCGAATCTTTTAAAACTTCGCATCGCCTGCCAGGGTAGC
>JABUQX010003068.1:7500-17880 GCA_015478945.1 Trachelipus rathkii
GATAAAGAATGCAGTTGGCTCCGCCTTCCACCCCGATTTCGTCTCATCTATTTGGAAAATTATGATAACGACAAGGTAGTATAGTTGAAAAAAAAATGGAAAAAAATGTTGAGGAGGCTCTTAGGCAACATTGCGACAAAGCTTAGATGATAAGCAACAGTGGGGACGGCAATAACGATGAAGAGGAGTATGACTTTCTTTATGCTGTTACGCAGAGACAAAAGAGTAGCAGAAGCCAAAGGTAACTCAACGGAAAGGCCCAGAATTGGTTAAGACCTGGCTAGAGACCATCCTCAAAAACTTGCTAACCGATGCTGCCTTCTTGAATGAACAGATATTTGTAAACTTGTTTATAAAGTACAACACAGCCATTCCCTCTAGCGCTTCATTGGAATGTTTGTTCTCTATGAAAAGTGATATCTTGAGAGCCAAGAGATCATCCATGTCTGATGAAAATTTTAACTTATGAGGGGCAATATGCATCACATGCAAAAAATGAAGAATGATAAACAGATAATAATTAAATTACTAGTATATTAGCCTTATATATATATATATATATATATATATATAATATATAATAATATATATTATATATTATGATGAGTATAATAATATATACATATTTTGTAAATATATATATATATATATGGTAAACGTTTACATTCTGGCCGCGCCAAGTTCTCGATATCGATATATCGATAAATACCGATATCTATCGATATATATATATATATATATATATATATATATATATATATATATATAAATATATAATATATATATATATATAATATATATTTATATATATATATAATATTATATATATTATATATATATTGATATATATATATATAATAAAAAAATATTGTAATATTATAGTAATATGATTAGAAAGCCTATTTAGAGACCTTTTATTGGTTACTCGTTAAAATAAATAGACTTTCTATTAAATGTTGTTTTGTTTTTTAACTAAAGAATACCCCACAGGTAAAACTTAAAGATGGCAGGAGTCCGGGTTCTCGCCTTCGGGGAACTACGGGGTAGTACTAATTCCCCCCCTCCAGGGAGGGTCTTCGGAACCCCCTCTTTGGTATTTGGGGGTCGCGGGGGTTCCTCCCGCCCCTCCCTACGGGGTATGGAAAAACGTCCCCCCCTCTGTCGTCCCCGTCGGCTCGAGCCCCGTAAATTGCCGTGTAATACCTGTTAGTAAATAATATATTATATTATATATATATTAGTATATATATAATATATAATATATATATATATATATATAATTATTATATATATATATATATATATATATATATATATAATATAGTTAAAAAAATTTCTACTTTTCTTCGCGTAGACTATATTTTATTGAAGTTTTCTTCGCCCTTGAGGTAATGGTAAAGAAATTATTTATAATTTTTAATTAATATATTTAATAAACTATAGCGAAAACAGGTTCTCTCAACAAATCACTAGATCTCCTTAAAGACGTAAATACATATAGTAGTGATGGAACAGTTTGGTATCTGCCAGCCTTTTCGATATGAAGGAATAGAGATATAGGTCTGAAACTTGGAATATAAGCTATGTATGGGTTAAGGTCGAAACCGTGTAAATTTCAAGTCGGTGGGATGTATATAGAGGGGGGTCGCCCCCGAGGGTGGACGCAGATATTGCGCTTACGCCCTTGTTGCGGGATCTGAGAGAGCGAGGGGGATTTAAGGCCCCCCCCTAAAACAAGGCCCCGTTCGGGCGACCGACCACCTGGAGGTCAAACAGACCGAAGGTCTGTTTGGCCGACAGACGCAGACCGAGCGCGCGTGCGCATACACATACACATTATTATTATTATTATTACGTCGAAGATTCGATTTCCGAAGGAAATCGAATCTGAGTCGAAAAACGATTCCTGTAAGGAATCGTTTTTTTACGCACTCCAATTCTGTATTCCGCCGCGGTTTCTTCTTCGCATCCAGTTCAGACTCCGACTTTGATTGCCAGCCAGCCTCCGAGAACTCATCGTATCTGGTTAAAATTTGGAGGGGTGTTAGATAATGAGGTAACCTCATTGTATACGAAGTTACGTCCCCGAGGGTCCCCCCGAAGGGGGACCCCACCCCCATTAAAAATTAATTGATCGTATAAAGCTGAAATTTGGTGAGAGGATTCAGAGTGTAATTTCTAGAAAGACTTGGTATTGGATTCTGATGAGTTGGCTCCGGCACCGGTGCTGGAGCTACTGCGGTGCCGAGTTAATAAACATTCGTATAACAACAATGTTGGTGTCTTTATATAGGTTATTGGGTCTGTAGATTTCGAAAATAAGGTTTCAGAACCATCAAGAAAAAAAATAAAAAAAATAAATAAATAAATAAATAAATAAATAAAATTTCTTATTCTTTTTGTTTATAACTTACAAATTTACGTTTTTACATACCCTAAAGCAGTAAATCAGTAAATCAAACCACCATTCAACCCTCCTCCAGCCACCCCCATGTCCAATTGTGATCTATTGATTCAAGTCACATTTCGAGTATCATTTTGGATAAACATAACATAAAATCAAGTTCTTTATACAAAGATCAATCAATATACTCTAACATAATAAGGTTTCCACATCAATAAAGCTTACTTAGCATCATCTAAACTATGAATATAACCCACAAAGACAAACCTGACACGCCTTAAACATGAATAAACTGTTAACGTTATCAAAGTTCCACACATAACAACAGTAAAGTAACCAACATAGCATACAAAGACGTACCCTATTCACACTTTGTGGCAAGCATATCTCTAACAATTAACATTAATCTAACACTGACACAGTAACATTTAGCAATAAATTTTATCACAAACATTGGTTAACTATCCATACTGATCAGCGAATAACTCTAACATATTAAGGGTTTCCACATCAATAAAGCTAACATGGCGTAACATGAACTAAGAAAATTAATGTACAAAGACAAACCTAACCCACACTTACCCCACGAATAAACTGTTTAACATTTAACAAAGTTCACACTTACACCACTAATAGTAACTAACATTGCAATGCAAAACGTAACCTATTCTTACTTTTTCCAAAGGCATATCTCTAACATATTATGTTAACCTTACACTAAACGCAGTAACGATCACATTAATAAAGCTAACTTAGCAATCATCTAAACTATGAATATAACCCCCCAACGACAAACCTTAACACAATCTTAAACAGGAATAAACGTCAACGTTAACAAAAGTTTCACACTTAACAACATAAAGTAACTAACATAACATCAATAACGTAACTTATTCACAACTTGGTCAAGCATGTCTCTAACATAACAATGTTAATTTACATTTTACATGGTAATATTTAACAAAATTTTAACATACCTTGGTGTAATTATCATACAGAACAACGAAAATATGCTACCGTAACAAAGTTTTCAATTAATAAAGCCACGTATCATGTGCCGGAAAAGAATAATAATATATTACGACAAGGCCACACATCTTAAGCAAGAATAAACTGCTGACATTAACAAAGGTCCAAACTTATCAAAAGTAAAAGTAACTAACAAGACTATCAAAAACAAATAATCCATTCGTACTTTTCAAACATACTCCAACACGATCATTTAATTTTACATTAACATGTAATATTTAAACAAAAAATTAGCAATAACCTAACCTAACCAGCATAATACCTAATGGTAAAGAACAAACAAGTAAAAGTTTTATTCCTCTGTAAAGCTAACTTGAAGCATAAACAATACTTAACACACAACGGCTGCACGAATAAACAGCCAGCCCCAACATCTTAAACAACAAAGCGTACATAAGGGGACAGTAAAACAAGTTTTTCAAGTGTATAACATATAATTTTCAATAAAAAGAACATTAAATAAATAAATACAATTTCTTATTCTTTTTAGTTTTATTTTAAATATATTAATCCATCTAATCGGGGGACATAGGATTCTGTATAAATTGAAGCAAGTTCTATATGTTTCTCCAGAGATTCAACACCATCCGAAAGGATGTAAGTAAAAATACAACTGCAGCACTAAACAATTTTTCTGCATATTTCGGTTCAACAGCACTCACTCGCTCACCCAGAGAAAGAAGTAAACGTATCCTGGCTGATAGTTATTAAGGGCATTTCTGTATAACTGCATTATACGGGAAACCACATGGTTTCGGTGTAAATATCGTAGATTAACACCATGAGCTATATGAATTAAGTCCGTCGAGTAATGTCAACTCTTTAAGATGAGAACTTTAAGTCGTTTTTTCCATGCATAAAGCAAGCTTTAATATTTTTCAATGACGAACAGTGAAATACCTATACAGTACCATGAATTTGTGACAGCGTCATTGGTTCCAATAGTTGCGTACATCAATACTTTAACATTATCAAGATGCAGTAAAGCAACATTTATTCTATTATAGCCTCTCAAGCTGTCACCTCTGATTTCACCAGGAAATGCGATTGCCTCAAAATGAACACATACTCCAGTCTTTAACCCAAGCTTCAACGCTTCGATAATCTTGGAGGATTCTTCAACCGAATGTTAAAGGTCTAATTACTTGCACTCCAATTGGAATAAAAACAGGTAATATATTGCTTTCCATTCGTTTTACCGAAAAAATGTAATTGCACAGTGCGGGTATTACGAAAGGTCCTCTGTTAAAGAGGGGACATCGTAGGAGAGAATGAGAGGTCCATCACAACCAGCACAGCGAAAAATGTCTTCCTGAAATTAAATTCGTATGTATAAACAACCCTTAAATGAAATGAGATTCTTTCTTTCAACCAATCAGAAGAATGTTAAACAAGAATACGACGTACGAAATGAACCTTATCAGTTCAAAGGGGTATATATTCTCGTTAGACAGCAACAACAACAACAATAACATAGTACAAAAAATAAGTTCTTTATATACTAACCAATGGATATATGCTAACGTAACATTGTTTTTTACATAATAAAGCTAACAAAACATGACCTGAACTAAGAATATAATGTACAATGACAAACCTGAACAACACCATACGTACGAATAACTACTAACATTAACAAAGTTCAACATTACACCTGTAAAGTAACTAACATTGCATACAAAAGTAAACTATTCATACTTTTTTTTTCCAGCATATCTCTAACATATTAACGTAATTTTTTACATTGACACAGTAATATTTAACAAGAATTTATCATAAACCTGTCTAATTATCATACAGACCAAACGAAATAACGTAAATAACAAAGTTTATCCAAACATAAACACAAAAATAAAGGTCTTTATATACTAACCATCGAATATGTGCTAACGCAAAGTTTTTACATAATAAAGCTAACATAACATACCTGAACTAAGAAAATAATGTTAAACGACAAACCTAACACCATACGTGCGAATCTCTAAGCATTAAACAAACTTCCCGCACTAACAGCGGTAAACTAACTAACACATCGTACAAAAACGTAACCTACTCATCACTTTTCTCAAGCATATCTCTATCATATCAAATGTTTATTTTACATTAACATCGGGTAATTTTAGTTTAGGCATATACCTGTCTATCATCTACTGACAAAGAAATAATGCTAACGTACAAATGTTTTACAATCAACTTCGTAATATTTAACAAAAAATTCATCATACCTCGTCTAAATATCATAATCCCCACGCGAATAAATTGCCAAACATAACAAAAGTAAGCGGGCTTTACCCTCCGAAGGAGGGGTAAGGCCTCGGGCCCTTCGGGCTGAGGCCTATAGCCCGCTTACACCCCTTCGGGGGTGATCCCCCCAAATGGGACTTCACACCCTTTCAAGGGCCGCATCCCCCTGGGTTTTCCTCTGAAGGTAATGTGTTTGCTTTAGATAACTCTGGTTAATGAAAACTGTTTTTCGTAAGTTAGGTACGTTATGTTAAATATTACTATGACCAATGTGAAAATAACACTGATTTGTTAGAGAAATGAGAGTTTTTGTAAGATATTACTGTGTTTAATCTGACGAATGATTGTGTTAGAAAACGTGAGCCTAGGTTAAGTTTTTTTTGAGTAATGTTAGGTTTGGCCTGAATTTTGCTAATGTCTACGATTATATTCATAGGTCAAAATGATGTTATATTTGCGAGACCAGTGACACTTTGATGAAGATAGTGTCAATGCATAGTTCAAGATGCTGGTATCTTTTGATAGATTGGTCACTTTGTTAAGGATTTTGTTAGATAATACGGATTTACCTGTTGCTGATATGCCGGAAAAGTGGGAACATATCGTGTATTGTATGATCTGTTACCTACATTTTATCTTTGATAAGTAGGGAAATTTCAGGATTTTAGCTGATTATTCATACGCGAGGTATGTTAAGTTTGCATTTGTACATTATATTCTTAGTTGCAGTTATGATATGTTAGCTTTATTGATGCTAAAACTTTGTTGGTTAAGCATATATTCGTAGGTCAGTATATAAAAGAACTTATTTTTTATGTTATGTTATCCAAAAATGATACTCGAAATATGACTTGAAATCAATAGTTCAATAGATCATGGGCGGGTGGGTGGGTGGGGGACTGCAGGGATGGGTGATTTGATTTACTGATTTACTGATTTACTGCTTTAAAATCAGTAAACTATTACGGTTTACTGGTGAATTTTATTCAAAGAACTTATTTTTATGTTATGTCCAGGATAAATTTTGTTATTTTTTGGTTATGTTTGGTTAAACTTTGTTATGTTTTGCAATTAATTCGCTGGGATTATGATATTTAGATGATATGGATATGATGATTTTTTGTTAATATTAACGAAAGTTGACAGTAAACATTTGGTTACGTTAGCATTATAATCTTTGTCAGTATGAAATGATTAGACAGTATAGCTAAAACTTTTGGTTAAAGTATACGATGTTAATTGTAAAATTAACATTGATATGATAGAGATATGGCTTGAGAAAAGTGTGAGTAGGTTACGTTTTTGTACGATGTGTTAGGTAGTTTTACCGCTGTTAGGTGCCGGAAAGTTTGTTATGTTAGGTAGTTTAATTCCACGAATGGCGTGTTAGGTTGTCGTTGTACATTATATTCTTAGTTTCAGAGTTATGTTTTGTTAGCTTTATTATGTAAAAACGTTGTTGCGTAGCATATATTCGATGGTTAGTATATAAAGACCTTATTTTTGTGTTATGTTTTGTAAAAATTTGTTATGTTTAACAAGTTATTCGTTGGTCTTATGTTAGTTAAACAAGGTTTATGATAAATTCTTGTTAAGATATTACTGTGTCAAGGTAAAATTAACGTTAATATGTTAGAGATATGCTTGGAAAAAGTAAGATTAATGGGTTACGTTTTTGTATGCAATGTTAGTTACTTAACAGGTGTTAAGTGTGGAACTTTGTTAATGTTAGTACGGTTTTATTCGTACGTAATGGTGTTGTTATTTGTCCATTGTACATTACATATTCTTTAGTTTCAGGTCATGTTTGTTAGCTTTATTGATGTAAAAACAATGTTACGTTAGCATATATTCGATGGTTAGTAATATAAAGAACTTATTTTTGTACTATGTTATTTGTTGTTGTTGTTGCTGTCCTAACGATAATATATACCCTTTTGAACTGATATAGTTCATTCGTACCGTCTATTCCTTGTTTTACTTTCTTACATGATTGTTGAAAGGAAAAAGAATCTCAATTACCTTTAGATCTGTTTAATAGCTACGAATTTGCATCAGTAATTCGACATTTTTCCGCTGTTTGCTGGTGTGATGACCTCTCATTCTGCTCCTACGAATGCCCTCTTTACGAGGACCTTCGTAAATACCCGACGATTCGTGTAACAATTACAGTTTTTCAAGTTAAACGATATGAAGAGCAATATACCTGTACACTGTATTTCATTGAGGCTCAAGTATCAGACCTTTAATCATGTCGGTTGAAGGTATATCCCTCACATTAATGAGAGCAATGACACAAGCGTTGAAGCTTGGGGTAAAAAAGTATGATGTACTAGTGTCTCATCTGAAGGCATGACGCACTCTGGTTGAAATCAGCAGGTGACAGTCTTGCGATAGCACGCGTGAGACATGAATACATGTTGCTTTCGACTGCATGATAATTGTCTAATAGAGGAATGGGATGATACGCAACTATGGAACCCAATTCGCACTGCTGTCACATACACTGGACGTATCGTGATGTTAGTATTTCACTAGTTCAGTCACAGTCGTGAAAATATACTACTAGCTTGTTTGACATGAAACCGACTTAAGAGTCTCATCTATAAGATGCTCTGACATACCTCTCTCGCAGGACTTATTCATATATGCTCAGTGGGGAAAAATATCTCGAGTATGTACACCGAGATAACAATGTGGTTTTCACCGTATAATTGCATGTATACCAGAAAATGCCTTAATAACGATCAGCCACCCACACCGTTATACTTCTCTCTGCGTGAGCAGAGTGAGTTCTGTTGAACCGAAATAAGGCAGAAAAATGGTTTAGTGCTCGCAAGTTTGTATTTATGCGTTACAATCCGGAGAAAATAAAAGATGGAATACTCATTGAGAAGCGAGAGTGAGAACTTGACTCAAACCCTTTAATCATTATCGTCCTATGCTCCCTGAGGGTAGATTGGATTAACGATAAAATGGTAAAATTCACTAACAGCTTATAAATGTATGGGAAAATAGTACCGATTTTCCAGTTTTATTAATGATGTCGTTTTTAATGCGGGAAATAATATATGTAAATGTAACCCTGAAACTGGTGTTATGGATATCATGTTCCTTCCTTACCGTACAGGCTTTGGTTGTTTAAAGGATGTTGGGGCTGGCACCTTGTTAATTGCGCTGGCAGCCGTATGGTTTCAACAGGTGACTGTAATATTATGTTTATAGTCTAGTCTTTTAGCAGAGAATATAAAACTTACGTTGTTTGATCTTGTACCACATCAGATTATTATGCTGGTTAGAGTTAGGTTATGCTGAATATATTTGTTAAATAGTACTAGTTAAATCGTAAAATAAAGGTAAACATTGAGTCGTGTTGGTAGATATTTTTTGATAAGTATCGAATGAGAATATGTTTATTATATGTTAGTCTTGTTAGAATGAGACATTTTACTGTTTGACATTTTAAGCCCTTTGGTCACCTTTGTTAAATGTCAGCAGTTTATTCTTGACCTCTAAGAATGTGTCAGGCTTGTTCGTAATATAATTATAAAGTTCTTAGTTTCAGAAGCCATGAACGGTGGCTTTATGTTGTGAGAAACGTGTGGGTTACGTTAAAGCATACTTTCCGTTGGTCTGTAATGATAATCTACAGGGTTATTGGTAAAATTTTTGTTAAAATATTTATCCTATGTTAAGTGTAAACCGTTAACATTGTTTATGTTAGATGACATGCTTTGAAACCCCGAGTGAAAAATAAAGTTATCGGTTTTGGATGTAATATGTTAGTCCTACTTTACTGTTGTATAAGTTAGTGAATACACTTTGTATTAAACGGTTGACCGTTTATTTCCTGTTTACAGATGTTGTTTAGGGCATATATGTCGTTAGGGGGGTTATAGGGGTTCATAGTTTAGTATGATGCCTAAGTATAGCTTTAATTAAATGTGATGTTACTGTGTTAGTGAAAAAAGGTTAACTGATATATGTTTAGAGAATATCATGCTTGAATAAAAGTAAGAAAGTTACGTTTTGCATGCAATGTTAGTTATTTTTATTGTGTTTAAGTGTGGAACTTTGTTAATGTTAACAGTTTATTTCGTGGTAAGTTGTGTTAGGTTTTGTCTTTGTACATTATTTTTTCTTAGTTTCATAAGAGTTACCCGAGCCATGATTACCACTTTATTGTGTGGAAACCCTTATTAATGTTACCGAGTATCACAACATTACGCTGTATCAGTTATAGATAATACTATTAAGAGTAACAACCAAATGTTTAAGGATTATTATATCTTACTTATATAATACTAAAACAACAAATGGATATAATGACTAAACGTAAAACAATTGGTTTTTGACAATAGATAAAAAAGCTAAACACAAAACATAACCTGAAACTTAAAGAAATATAATGGTAACAATGACATACCTAACCAACACAATAAAAATCAAGAATAACGAAATAAACAAATACTAACCATTAACAATTTTTTGCTAAATGTTTACTGTGTCAGTGTAAGGTTAAGGTTGATATGTTTAGAGATATGCTTGACAAAGTGTGAATAGGGTACGTCTTTGTATGCTATTGTTGTTACTTTACTGTTGTTAATGTGTGGAACTTTGATAACGTTACCAGTTTATTCATGTTTAAGCCGTGTCAGGTTTTTCTTTTTACATTATTTTCTTAGTTCATGTTATGCCATGTT